>JAIPRM010006922.1:0-17880 GCA_025469315.1 Stegophylla sp. TES_Ste_2020 | reverse complement strand
ATGACCTCTCTAAAGTACAATCTAGAGGAAAATCCGGTTTCAGAGAGGTACTGATCGAAATTTTTGGACAAGTATTTCTATACGAAAAAGTGTTAACAGAAAAAAAAAATAAAAAATAAAAAAATAAACATCATTGTAAAAACACTAGCTTCTTCGCTCCCCTCAGAATCTAAAACTGATAAAATTATAGCAACTTGTCAAAACTGTAAGCTGTTTAAAATAAATGAAACTGATTGCTTTTTTAAAATAAGCATCTTTATAAAGTACTTAATTTTTAACTGAGTTATTCTGAACTCGTTAAGACATATCGCATTTACGATTTTTGAAATAAAACACTTTTAAATTAATATTTGTGTAAAAAACAAAATCCAATTAACAACTTTTTATTTACAGACTACACAGTAAATAAATAGACGTTGGGTACCTATAATTAAAAACAAAACCGCATCATTACGGTTGTAAATCAAATAAATATTAAGTTTATATGCTACTAAATTGATATCAATTTTCGATCATTTTCAAAAGGAATGACATTTATTTATTATTTGTTTAAAAGTTTCCATTTCAAAGTTTTTCTATTGAGTCAACGTTTTATAATAATTTATGAAATAAATAATATCCCAACCTAACCTACTTAAAATGTATGCAAATTATGTGTTGTTTACTTTATATTACTTATTTAAAAGTATTTTCATTTTTTTTTTTTTTTTTTTATGTTGGTCAAATAATTCTATAAAAAAAAAAATCAATTTGGAATGCATACAATAAATATTTGTAAGTGTAATTATTAAAAATACGTATATAGGTACTGTATCAACGAATATATTTTGCATATTTTTATAAAAGTTTCAAATTGAATTTCTATTATAAATATTCACCAACTATTATCTTAAATCAATAAAATTCTATAACGTATTATTTTGTTTTTGTTTGATACTTTTGTACTATATAATATAGCAAATGATATTAAGATCAATGAATTTTTTATATGAAAAATAAAAGCTCTTCGAGTAAATATATATCTCTATTTAATCTTATTAAAAAACCGACGCAAATAATATAATATGATCTATAAAAGATGGCAATAAAAAGTGATTTTCTATCTTCGAGTTTTAAACATGATCTAGTTTTACTAAAATAAAATATATAAACTCAAAACGGTTTATTTATATATATTTATCGTTTATCATATACGAACATATTATAAAATGTTTAAAATAAAATGACATCGTTTAGTCATAAACGAAAAATGATGGTTCAATTAATGTCACACGTATAGGTACCAATGCATAAATACTTGTATTTATATCGCGTATAAAACGGAAGTTAATTACAAATGTATTGTATGGTAATTGTATGGTATGCGTCCCGTTCAAATGAAATTAATTATTTATCATTACTTATTCGGATTTTGTAATAAATTCCGGAATTCCTGATTTAATCTCTCGACGTGTGAAATATTACGAGGTACACACTGACTGTGTAAACACAAAAATAACATAATACTATAAGCGTGTGTATTATACATTCACGTGAAATGATAAAACACTATCGTAATTAATAATAAACAAAAAAACCGGTGATTTAATGGTGACGCGGAGTTCAGTCATCGTCAAAATTCTAACTTTAAACGAATATAAATAAATAATCCACTTAAAATAAATAATACTCTTTTAATCTCGGTATATAGACAGAAAAATATGACGTGGTGAACATTGTCATTGTAAAGAAACATTGTGCCGAACTTAAAATACAAATTTTATTACCTAATTTTTTAGAACTATTGAAAAACTAGGAACAACTTAATATTCTAATCGCGGTTCGTGTTATCAATCGTTTATTGTTATCAAAATTTCTTCAGATGTCATAGATTATATTTTAAAAATGGATGGGACATATCCAATTGAGGCCACTGATAAGAAATAGAAGCCGTTTGTTTACGTTTGAATATTATTTTATTTAAATCATGAAAATACCGTTTTTATAAAACAATTACCAATTCTTGTTCATTTATTTATTTTTCAATTAATATAAAAATAAAATATGATTTAAACAATAAAAATGTTATTTCATTTAACTGTTTCGTTTCTTCGTGGAACATTCAGCAGCACTGGTATCCAGTGTATCCACAGTACCTATCACAATGTAAACAAATGGCTTCAATTTCATAACACTTGATAACCGATGATAAGACTTTATGACCTATTCCATATTTTTATTATCTATGCCAGAAGCTGATGTATAACTCATATAATATAAATTATATTGTTTATTGTAATCATTGCACCGCATAATGCCATAATATCAATATTATAACATAAAGGTAGGTACAATAATATAAGTATTTAATACACAATCGAAGTTATCGTCTAATGCCTTGAAATAAAGATAAAAATGTCTATACTTAAACAATCTTTTCTGTGTTAGTTTTATATTCGAACATATTTACATTTTTTTAATATTTTTCAATAACTATGTGCGTTTAAATTCAATATCCAATGACAATTCACATGCAACATTACATATTATTTGTTGATTTGACATACGTTTTGTTATTTTTGAAATTTTCGTTTAATGTTATCACTCGGTTAATGCTATCAGTTTTTTCCCGTACCAAAATGATTACATTAGACGGCGACCACTGTATTTTCATAAAGATCTAAATATTTTAAATTATTGTTTTGTTAATAGTTTAATCCTGTCTTAGACACTAATATTTCGATAATTGATGAACATTTTCGGTTTATTACACTTTCTCTTGGATTTACTACGACCAAATGACTAAAGTCGATTTCAGAGAATCTAGTCGCTGATGTCTTATTTTACCGTTTTTACTCAAATGTTCAACAGCTTTTTCTCACACTTTGCGAAAACGACTGAGAATTTCGAAAAAAAGAGGAGTTAAATTATACTAAATATAAGAAATGTCTGATCTGTACATATAGTTAGGAACCAAACAAAACTTTAGGACTCTTTTTTTTTTCTCCCCAAAAGCGTATATTGTTAACAAAAAAAAAAAAAAACCCGCACATCATTGTAAAACCAATACATTCTTCGCTTCACTCACAATCCAAAATCATAAAATAATAATTTGTTTTCAAATATCAGCGCCGACAATTCATAAACTTTTTTTGTTAGTTGTTCCCTTTTCTAACTTCTCTGTCACTTCGTGTAGTTTATAGATAAAATAATAATCATAAATCACTGACAATAAAGTAAACTATAGACAAGGTTTGACGTTTCATGATGGATATCAAACGTAAACCAACAAATTTAACATAGCTGACATATTTTCGGTTACGTTTAGACGATATTAATAGAGGCTGTTTTTAAACGAGGGAAGGTTTTCATTTTTTGACGTGTAACCGCTGCAGTGCGGCACAAAAAATTGAGGTCGCTTCGATCCGTTTAGCTGATAAGGCACGTTTGTCGTTTGCTTGGTCCGTCGCGTCGGAGCCGCAAAGTCTTTTGAACACATTGACAGAGAGTTACCTTGCATTTGCAGAATCCCATCAATTGCTATTATTCCATTTGCACACAACATAATACTAACGCTTGTGCCCAATGATTGGATCCAAGAGAATATAATATATTGTGTGTGTATACTGTATGTGTGTGTGAGTGTGTGTGTATTATATTAATAATATATAATATACATAATATATTTGTATACAGTAGAGACACAAGCAAGCGGTGAAATCAACCATATTATTGTCAGGTCAATATAATATATGCGACCTAAGATTATTTGCATCCCTTTTGAAGTTTGATCAATTTGTACCTATACCTGTATCCCAATAATTAGCCCCTTTAGATTCTAGAAGGAAAAAGTGCGAAAGTAAATGGTGTATAGCAAATAAATAATAAAAAAAAAATGATTTTGGTATTCTATATAATTAGACGACTTTTATATTTACAGAAATATTGTTGTCTAGTCCAAATACTTTTTATTCTTTTTTTTGCAGGCCAATGCTGTTTATAATTTTTAATTGATTTCCAAATTTTGAAAAATTTTCAGATATTCTGTTCAATAAGTATATTGTATTTCTACTGATATTTTAACATGTTTAACCCCATAAATAAGATTAATTATTGACCAAAGATAGATGATTAACATAAATTTCTCTTATAATTAGTACTCTGAAGAAGTATTGTTTATTGTCAAAGTTAACAGTTAATAACAGGTCTTGTTGAATACATATTTTAATCAAACTACACATAACAAAACACAAAACAGCATTGCACCTATAGTGAAATAATAACTGATGTTATATTTAAATATATCTAATTTTTACTACTATATACTGTTTGAATCTTTTAAATGTCTAAAATTATTAAATTGCTAACATCGTTTAATAGAAATGTTGATAACATATTAACAGTTTTACCTAATTAATTTTTATACTTTTCTAACTTTAGTACCTAGTCGATACTTTTTAAATTTAAATGAATTTAAAAATATGAATATAATATGTTATTACATTTCTCAGTTCCTAATATCAAGAACTTAGAATTCAATCAAGTAAAACTTATACAAAACAAGATAATTTATTCAAAAAGTTATTCAAGAATTTCGTTTATAATGTATTGCACTATATATATATATATATATATATATATTGTTAATAATTGGTAAAAATTTCATGTTTCATGAATCAAATTATTTTATGCAATGATGCGAGTATTCGACATTAATTGTACCTAGTTAAATAAATACCTATAGTATGTGTAATGATTTAAGATTAATATTGTAAATATTTATCCGTTTACTAATTTTAGGCGATCTGACGTGACATTAATTATGACATTAATCTAACTATATAGAAACTCGGAATATACGAGTAATAATTGCTGTCGATGCCTGAAAACGGTGATAATCTTTACATTAGACTATAACATAAAATAATGTAATATGACTTACCTAATGGATTAAAATAATTTTACACGCATTTATTTTAATTATTGAAACATTTAAATGTATATTTTAAATAACATACTAAAGTTTAAATTAAAAAAAAACAATGATAATAAATTTAAGTATTTAATGTACATTTAAAATATATCAAATATTATTCTACACAGTAATTATGTGTCGTTTTAATACAGAATTTATTACTATGTACATACAGTTAGGAATAGGTAGCACAACATATTATAAAATACTGGTGTTTATAGAATGTAATTATATTTTGTTTTATTATAATAGAAACACAACAATATTTCAATAACATACCATTTGTCTATACTCTATACAATAATAACCGATAAACATAAATTAATATTCTTTTGGGTTCCCACAATGTAGACGGAACACGTTATAAAATAGAAATCAATTTCTCTGTCCGGCGTTCGTGTCAGTGTTCTCAATTTGGTCGTCAACCCCTTTGCGTTTCCTCAGAATAACAAAATACGGATAAACGTATTTTTTTAAATAATTTATTTCATATTTTATACAAAATTAATGTGGAAAAAATATTTATGAACATAATTGATATCCAAAAGCAATGCAACTTAAAAGTTGTTAGTTTCAATTCGCTTCACTTTAAATGTAAAATCTATACTCTTACAATAATTATCACAGTTTATTATAATATTTATGCAGACTATTTGTGTATGATTAATACGACTAGAATATTAAAACTGTTTTAAAGTTTCGCCGACATTTTTATAGGCATGTTTATTGATCGCATTTATAAATTAAAAAACTAATAAATAATTAACTAATAATTACAATAATGCTAACGTCATTTTCTATGTTTTGGAATCTTAAGTAATCAATTTTTTTATAATTGAAATTATATCGATTTTCAAGAAATTTTGATATGCTCTTAAGGACGCAACATGTAGGCCCTTATGAATAATTATTAACGATATTTTTAAATGCAAACCACATTTGAAACACAGTTTTCCTTTCATTTTCTTCAAATTAAATTAAGCAAAACACAAAGGCACATGATAATAATATGTATTTAATTGTTGATTACCTTGACTAGTACTCAAAACATATTTTACATCGATTAAAAATAATTATTTTAATTCATAAAATATATTGAAAAATAAATAATTATTGTTTTCTTTAATGCAGGTCTATAGAGTGTATGATTATTACTACATGGTGGAATCAAGAACTGTCTATCCAAATTTTTGGAGAGTAATAAATTTAATTCATATTCTATTGATATTGGCCCATTGGTTCGGATGTTTCTACTACTTACTATCCGAAGCGGAAGGATTCAAGGGTGCTTGGGTATACCCGTACCAACCCGGTGATTATGCTACTTTGACTAGAAAATACTTGGGTTCGTTGTACTGGTCAACTCTGACTCTGACTACGATCGGTGATCTACCTACACCGGAAACCAATGCGGAGTATGTACTTACATAAAACACGTATTAACATGTTGTTTATTACACAAATAAAAAAAAATTAAACTCCTATTTACCCAATTTGAATTTAAATAAAAAATCGTTTTTTTTTTTTTTTTTAGATACGTTTTCACCATCGTCAGTTACTTGATTGGAGTTTTCATATTCGCCACGATTGTCGGTATGTTGTGTGCGAGCGATCTCCGACGATTTAAAAAATAGCACTGTTGCACCAAAGGTGTTCATTGATATCCTTATTTCCAGGACAGGTGGGTAACGTGATAACGAACAGAAATGCAAACAGGTTGGAGTTCGAACGTTTGCTAGACGGTGCCAAGTTGTACATGCGACATCACAAGGTGCCCAGTGGCATGAAAAAAAGAGTGCTGAGATGGTACGACTACTCGTGGTCCAGGTGAATATTGTTTACTGTGTGTACTTAACTAATTGAATTAGGGCGTTCGAAATTCTATACATCACTCACTGCTACTAACGTATATAATAAAACGCTCATCGACTCGACGCGCTGTCATGTAACTCAATATCCAACATCCCCCCCCCTAATCTAACGCCCTTAAAATTTCATTCGAATTTCCCCGGCACTGTGAGCTATGTCAAAATCAAATGATTGATTAATTATTTATACTCCTCGATTCGCGCATCAAAACGAAAAGATTAAAAAAGCTTTTTATTGTATGTTGCCGGTTTGTTGAAGGGGCCGCATTCAAGGAGGCGGTGATATAAACACAGCACTGGGTCTTCTTCCTGATAAACTAAAAACCGAGCTAGCGTTACACGTCAATTTGGCGGTTTTGAAAAAAGTAATTAATTAATGAGTGTTATGGAAAATTACTGATGAGTTATTATTTGTAAACTCGTTTAGGTTACGATATTTCAAGAATGTCAACCGGAATTTCTTCACGATTTAGTTCTCAAAATGAAAGCTTATATATTTACACCTGGAGATTTAATATGTCGGAAAGGAGAAGTGGCTAGAGAAATGTTCATTATAGCCGATGGTATTTTAGAAGTTATAAGGTAAAAAAAAAAAAAAAGCTATTTAAAAAATTAATTAATTAATTAGTATTATTTATTCTTTTCAATATTTATTATTTTTAGTAGTGAAACGGGTCATGTTTTGACGATAATGAAGGCTGGAGATTTCTTTGGAGAAATAGGCATTCTCAATCTGGATGGATTCAATAAGTATTTATATTTTTTAATTTTATGCCGTTCAAAAAATCTATATTCTTGTTTATTTTTTTACCAACATAAAATTTGCAATATTAAATATAAGATTTTTAACTTTTTTCTTCTTCGGTTATATTTGTATAAAATACGCATACTATAAAACATTATTTATAGGAGAACTGCTGATGTACGTTCAGTCGGATATTCAGAATTATTCAGTTTATCTCGAGAAGATGTGCTTGCAGCGATGAAAGACTACCCTGAAGCTCAAGATATTCTTCAAACGCTCGGCAGAAAACGTTTGATGGAAGCAAGAAATGCAAATAAAATCGGTAGGTAATGTTATTTGAATTGTTTTGAACGTGTTTATATTATGCTTAAAAATAACGTTTGAAAATCATCAGTGGCTGATCGGATAAAATCTCGGGCCGAAGCTGCAGAGAACTGTAGTGGGATTGTAGAAAAAATTCGCAGTGATGTAAAAGGACTTCGAAATGCATTTTCAAAAGGACGTCGAGGCACTAGGTAAAGTTATTCTAAAGTTTTAATTTATTAAAAAACGCATTCAACTGCAGAAAAAAAACAAATTGTAAATATTCTATACACACTTTTAATTAAAATGCATTCATGGCATAGTATTCGAAGATAAAATATTGTTATTTCCAATAATTATGTGGATAGGTATTTCAAAAAAATACTTCAAGGACTCTGCCACCCCACCCATTATTTTGAGCAGTGAATAAGTCTACCAGTATTTATATATATATATATATATATAAATTGCCTCAACCGATTATTATAAAAATGTATATTTATTATTAAAGTAGATTTGAACAAATAAGTAAAATTACATACTTCCATGAGAAATTTAAATTTTATAGAGTTGATACCAAAAAAATTAATCTGATATTTTTCGTAATAAGAATAATTTAAACCATAGTTATAAGTTATAAATTTAATGTTATATTATCAAACACATTTAAAAATAAAGCTAAATCAATGTCTATGAAATTTTAACTATAAAAATAAAAGCACGAAGTTCATATTTTGGTAAAAAAAAAATTATTAACTGAATTTATAATATAATAAAGTATTAACTAAAAAATATCGATTTTATAAAAATATAGTCATTGGCATATTTGACAATTATTACACAAATTTGCTTCAAGTTTTCCTTGCTAATCTAACCAAGTATTTAGAATTTTGAAACATTTTTACTACCCTGTTTATGACAAAATACAAAAAAAAACAAATAGCAAAAAATAATATGAATGCAATGAAAAAATATAGGAATTAATTTGATCTATATAAAGTAAATAATTAAAAATTTTATATACTGATATAATCTTTTAATGAAATGAAAATGTAGTGTATTTTATTATATCTTAACTTTTACAGAGCTGTAGTCGAAGAAAGCATGGAGTTACAGCCATTGACTAGTGGTGGTCGCAGGTCTGAGAATACGAGCAGTAAAAGTATTTTAAGACGAATGCCTCGCGTGTGGAGCGACGATATAGCCTCGGGAACTGATCACAGTGATGAGGATCCTAGGCCATTGTCTCCGGGTATTCCTATTTTGAATAAAGCGAAATCGGATAGAGAACCGCGAGCTAACGAACCTAAAAAGTGTTTACTTTCTCCTCCACCGATTACTCAGGAATTACCTCGGAAGGAATCGGTGGTAAATCAAGAAGTAATCGGTGCCGGTCTTCCGTTATTACAAAGACTACTAATTCTTAAACAAAAAAACGACCAAGAAATGGTGATGCAACATAAACCGAAAAAAGTCGAAATAGAAGTGCCCGAAAACGTACCGAAAGTGAAGTCGAACATCAAATTGAGAACACCGAAAAAAGAAAACACGAAAGTCGTCAGTTTAAAGCAACGACTGTCAGACGTTCACGCCAGACCGAGAAAACCATCGACGAACACGAAATTTTGGACTCTTTTGAAAAAAGCCACCGTGCTTAATCCGAAATCAAAGTTGCAAGACTCAAAAGTCGACAGTGAAGTCGCGCGTGACTCGTCGTCCCATCAACCGCCCGTCTTTACACCCGCCATTGAATTTTCAAGCGGTTGTGAGAACAAGTTGGTTGTAATGTGCCAAAAATTAGATGACCAATACAAGCAGGGCTCACTGATTGCTCAAAACATATCGGCTCACAATAGTTTAAAAAATAAATGTACTGAAAATAATACGATTAAGGAACAATGTGATATTAGAATAGTGCAAAGGCCAAAAGTGTTGCATCTAGAGGGCGCGAAAAGACGGTACGATTCGATTAACGATTTGTCACCGGAATATTCCGGTTTGTCGTTTGTGAAAAAATTGAAAATACTAAACGAGCGACAAAAGTTGGCGGATCTGGAAGAAAAGGCATTCCTGAGAAGTTCCAGCCTGGATTCGGCCGGATGCAAGAACGCTGACGTGCCGTATTGTAGCCAAATGACTCGGAGCCATTCGGAAGCGGTCGCTCTAGAAGTGGTGCTGAGGAACCAAAAGTTACGACGTAATCCACAGCCTTCCAGTAGTTCCATGACACCCGATGAGTGTAACGAAACGGCCGAGCGGATACGGCTTAAAAATATCCTTAAAAAATTATCGTCAAACTGCTATGGCAACGACCGAGTAGACCAGTTGATGAAATCACAAACCGTGGAAGGATATGCTGCCAGGCATTCTAAAATGACCAGGAACTTGACGTTCAATCAACGTCGCACAATCGAATCTTCGCCAGATTCTTGTAACTCTTTACTGGCGTGTCCCGGCAGTTCAAAATCACAAAGTGAAAACTCCACTCTTATCCCAGATGTGTCCAATAAGACTGACATGCTAGAGTCTTCCCAAACTCCTTCAAATACAAACCTGTCTAAACGCATGTCTACCGACACTGTGCAATACTGTGCAAATCGGTCGGATATGCATAGAAATTATTGTGATGACATATTAAATGGCGTAAAGACAATAGTTGAAAAATGTTTAGTAAGTTTGCTTCTAAATAATTACTATATAATTTAATTTCGTCCAAGTTCTACTCGTTTTAAGACTAACACATGATTAAATATAAATTAAAAAAATATATCTTAGCTTATAAATTATACAAACATTTTCAATTAAAATAAAAATATTTATACATATTATAATATATTATTAATTATTTTTCTACAGTTAAAGTATTACATTGTTTTGATAATAAAACTTCAATGATAGTTAAAAGCGGTTATACTAAAAATAAATAAAATTTACTAAGATTTCCTTAAATTTTCATATACTGTGTACTTATTTTATACATTGGAGGTTCACAAACAATTATGTTTATCATGAGTTACTACACTTATTTTTTTGAATGATTCTTTTCATTGTTTTTGTCTTAAATTATATGAGAATTTAAGACCAGACACATATACAAAAAAAATTTCTTGGGGAGAGGAGGTTGTTATAAAATAGTAGTATACGTACATATTGCAATAATTGAACAATGTTGCAATTAAGAAATCTTCTCTGCAGTCTTAGTGACTTAGTACAATATCTGTGTTTTGAACTATTATAATATTATAGTAAAAATTAATTAGGTAATGTATAATGAACTTTCCAAAAAATTTCGGAGTAGGTTTGAACCCCTAAACCACCCCTCCCTGTATAAGTGCCTGTTTAAGACTATAAAAGAACCACACCTTAAGTACTTAAGATAAATAAAAAAATTTTAATTTGCAACTTTTACTATTGAATTTTATATTTTTCAAAAGTGAGTCATATTGTGTTAAAGTTTGAAAACCTTTGCTGTATATACATGTGTTTGTATATAAAAGGTATCCCTCAAACTTTTTTGTTGAATAATTTAAAATATCATAAACACTACATTTTTATGAAATAGAATAATTCATATAAATATTTTATACTTTTATATGCATGATTTTTAAGACATTAGTCTTAAACTTTTTTTTTTAATGGCAACCACAATTTATGGTACCTCGCAAAAATTGATTTGTCCACCACTCTAAACTTTAAATGTATATAGCTGTTAAGTTATACTGATTGAAAAACTATTTAAAAAAAAAAAAAATACAAATAAAGATTGAAAACATTATTTTTTTTTATTATTTTTTTTGTAAAACTATAGTATTCATGTTGTTTTAATTCATAATCAAATAAAAAAAAAAATTTCAAATAAAAGAATTATTTACTAGGACATAATAATATATTCATTGTTTTTACTAAAATACTCATAGAAACTTTTTTATTTTCAGAACGATATTGAAGATAAATATCGAGATAAAATAGATGAACTAGAATCTGAAATTAATAAACGAGATTATACTATAAGTACTCTTTGTGAACAGTTTAATCAGGTACCTACCTTAAAGTTTTTATATTTGTATTAAATGTTTATAAATATTTGAACAACAAATACTGGACATTTTTAGAAACTCAGTGATCAACCCATCGATGAAGAAAAGTTAGGAGCTCTACTTGATAATTATTCAAAAAACATAGAAGAAGATGAAGAAAATCCATTTATAGTAAGTTATAATTTACGTATACCAAGTTTACTGTTTTCATAAACATTTAATTACATTTATTCCAGAGAAATGATTCAGTTGATACAGTACTGTGTCCAAAGGTTCCCTCATTCAACAGTTTATCGCCATTTGGTATAAATGATCCAATGTATTTTAACCACAGCTCCCGTAATCCAGTCTTGCTAACAAGTAAATCTTGGGAGGACAGATCAGAAGAAGAAAACATGGAACTTCGAGATCTGCCCAAATCAATTATTCCAGAACCGTCGTGGCATCACGATGAGACTAGGATCGATATGAACTGTACGGATGACGAAGAGGAGGAATTTCCACCCAGGTGGGAAAACTGGGAAGCGGAAATGTTAGTGGGGCACACTAGTCACACTGACCTCCAAATGGGTCCTGGACTTTTGAGCCGAAGGTCTTTAGATGAAAATAGTATGTTTGTACATAGAGGACTTCAGGAAAGAAGAAGGTGTTTGTCGATAGACAATGTTCCATTTTCTAATTCAATACTAAGAAATTTTGGACAATACGTCCGTTTAGGCAGTTCATCTCAAACTCCATCTCCAGATATACTTCCAACTATATCAAAGAGTTGTTTTTCACTGATATCACAGCCTGAAAATTAAAATGAACTGCCAAATATTTTTTTGAATAATTTATTATATTATATTACCGGAACAGGGTAGTTGCATAGTTTTATTAATTATATATTACGGTTCGTTCCTTAAATTTAGTTGCATGGAGAATAATAAATTGATTTAAAATTCATCATATTTATAATATTATAATCGTGTAACACATTTTAAACTTGTAATGTATATCAAAATAAACATTGATTATTAAATTTTTTTGAAGTAGGATGCCAAGGGACCAATAAAAATAGCCATATTTGAAATGTATTTAATAAAATATAAATGTTTAACTTTCCGATTAAACCATAAATATATTTAATTTTACTCCAAATGTTGCTTTAAACTCACATGTATAAGTAATTAATTATACTTAATCTCTAACAGAACTATTTAAAAAAAATAAAAATAAACAAACCATGTGATAAAAGAGTTTTAGTATATTTTATTGTTATGGGTTTAAAATGCAAGTAGGTACATAAAAAGTGATACATCGGTTTATATTATGACAGAAAAAATATGTAAAGGGTTTAAATATGATTTCAATTCTTTGACAGTATTAGTTTTTAGCTCTATATGTAAATGTATTTATTCAAGTAATACTTACTAAAAGATTCCTTAGTAATTTATGTAAAAAAAATAAATAAATAACAGCTGATTATAGTAATAATTATTTTGTTCAACTGTCATTAATTGATTTATAATGTTGTAGAATGAACACAATAATTTATATATCAATATTGTTAAATTAACAATATGAAAATCATAAAATTTAAATTAATTTAAAATATTTACTGTTGGATTATTCATGATTTATTCATGCAATTATTATCCTATTAAACATATCAGTGGTGCACACCAGGGGGTTCAGAGGTGTCAACTGACACCCTTCAGAAAGTTGATGGGTGGTTACAGTTGGACTTTGAAGTTATTTTTATACCTATTGTTTATTATTCATAGTTTCTTAAAGTAATTATACAATTTTAGGAAGATTTTTTTCATGCTTTATTCAGATTTGATAAGTGTGCAAAATTTATTGTGCGCCACTGAACCATTTTGTGTTAAATGTGTTACAATGTAAAAGAGTTCTACTTTTTTTTTTAATATGAGTATCTCTGATTTGTTTAGGATTTACTGTTGATTCCACTGAAATAAAAACATGTTACCTACATTTTAAATGCATTTTTTATTTTTTATTTAATCTGTACTGAATGATTGAATTCACAGATCCATAGATTTTTGAAGTAATTTAGTATTCATGATAAATTGGATACAGCAAAATGTGTGGTATTACTATGCAACTATTCTAATCCAGTGATTACATTTTTTACTAGGCTTCAACTTTTATTTTTTTTTTTTTTTTGTTAAATATCTGTATAATATTGATTATTTTCCATGGAAATGATTTATTCTATTACAATATTGTATAATGGATACTTAGCCACTTAACGCATAATAATAATAAATATTTGTGTTGGTAGTTATTGCGTTAACCACCAATGCAACAAACGTCCACATCTCGATAACTCCAATATAAAATAATATTTTTACATTACCTACCTATTTACTTTTTTCAGGGTATTTTCCCTCCGGTATTATTCATTGATGTGTTTTAATATTGATATTTATTTGTTGATAAGACTAATTTAATCATGAAAAATTGAAAAATATAATCTGTAAAATTGAAAAAAAAAAATTTATTATATTCATACAATACCTACTTTATCCTCAAGATGATTTATATAAAACACGAAATTTTAAAAAGAACAATGACTAATATAAAACTACCAAATTAGTTTTAGATCAATATATGAAAAGCAAATTTAAAATGAGATACTATTTAAACATATTGTTGTAAGTATCTAGGGACCAGTTTAATACTCAAATATAGTTATAATAAATGAAAATTGTATTATTTATTTCTTAGTTTATTTATACAAAATATTTCTACTTATACTCAGAAATAATTAAATATTTTTATAAGGTTTAACTATGGAATCAACACGAGTTTATTCTTTTTATTGATACATTTTTGTTTTATTATCTGAATAGTATGCTTTAATTTATTATCTAAAATGTTTTTTATTTTAATTACACCCATGTTATGTTTTACAAAAATATATAACAAAAAACTTGTATTTAAAACTGTAAATAATATAAGTATTGTTAATCGGAGAGAAAATACACTGGAAAATTATGAAGGAAAAATAACTTTTTTATTTTGATTTATATTAATATGATTACTTATGTTTTGTAAATATTAAATAAGTATAAATAGTAATATATCTGTAATATAAATAGTTTGTTAGATTTTTTTTGTACAGAGCTGTATTTTTTTTTTTTAATTATTATTATTATTATTATTGATAATTTATTCAAAGTTAATTATACTTAAAAATGTCATTGTTACTAAATTTGTTTAATCCTTATTTAATAAAGATTTTGGCTTATGTTGAAAATAGGTAGGTACCTATATAGATTTTTGGCCAAACAAAATCATGTGACTCAAGAGTATTGTTATATCAATTTATATTTTAATAAATAAATTATAAATTATACTAATAACCAAAGCTATACCAGGTATTATAAAATTTTAGCGATTACGATATTCATGTTTTAGAATATGTAAATATTTAAAATTTTACAAATTTCTGATACTAAGATTTAAAAAAAAAACATCTATTGGTTTTTTATTTTAAATTAATATTATTGAGCTCAGTAAGTATGGAAAAATTTTCAGGTATTATACTTCACTAATCGCTAATGAATTAGGTACTGCATAGTACGTTTTGGGACGATAAGCTAACGGTCGATTAACGAACAACAGTTGTGCTGACAGCTGATGAATTGAGTGGAAATAAGTTTATATAATTAATTTTAGGTTCTGAACGAAGTGAAGAAGCTAATGTTTTTACAATGATGTTTATTTTTTTTCTGTATACACTTTTTCGAAAAATTTAGAAATAATAAACCCATAACGCAAGTTCAATTAAACCTAGAAGGCTAGAAAGCCTGCTAATCAATATACAGGGTCGATCCAACGTCATAGGAAAATAGGTAACCGTCTTGGTAAAACAAGATTGTCAATTGAGCACGAGCATTTGCGCAACTTGGAAAACATTTTTGGGGGGGCTAATATGTTTATCTGATTAATTTAGCCCCCCCAAAAAAGTATTAACCTTATGTAATTTTCAAAAATTTTGGGGGGGGCTATGAGTACTTTTGAGGGAGCTTAGCCCCCTGGCCCTCCCCCCTAATTGCGCCTATGAGCACGAGTCTTTTTAACTACATAATAATTGAGTATAGAAGATTTTAAGCAACGTTTGTTTAAATTTGAACCGGAATTTTGAACGTGAGTGTATTTTCACACAGGCGTTAACGATCTATATTCTACAAAAGGCATTTTCTTAGCTTATTGATAATTACCGATTATCAAACCGAAATGTCTCCACGTCGCTGCACAGCAAGTCGAGGGATGAACTTACTAGGTTAGATATATTATATATTATAGATTAGATTATTAAATAGATTACTCTATAGATTATATAGATTGGACAGTGCAAAGCGACGTCGCCGAGTAGCGTAGGCGACGAGGGCCAAAACACGCACAGGCTTTTAAAAAATAATGTATAATAATTCAAATGGTGGCAACGACGCTGTTTTCTTTTGTATTTTTCTATTGAAAATAGTTTCTTTTGATACGCTAACAATAATGCTCAATCATGTTGTAAAAATAATGTTTTATGCTCAATCGTCTTGGGTGGCTCTAGTTAAGGTAAGGCAAATTTCGAATGAATCAAATTATTTTAATATTTATTTTTTTGTACCTTAAACAAATTGACAATTAATTGAAAATAGGCTCAGCACAAATTAAATTTGCTTTGGACGGCAATATACCTAAGGCCAGTCCTGTCAACATTGTTCCATGATATAATATTAATTTATCTGGTTTCAAAAACATAACAACGTTGTCTACCACAGTTAGTACCACAGTAGTAGTTCTTCTACGATAGTACGATACTATGGTAAAATGATCTCACAAAAGATTGAAATTATTTTTTTGCTATGAGAAATTAGAAGCGCTCTCTAGTGCAGTAACCTACGAATGTGCGACGAGATAGGCACTATCTAGAGCGCGCGAAGATGCAGCCGCCGATCTTTTAACTAATAAATTCAAACGTTCCCAGGTATGAATAATATTTATTTATTTATTTAGAACTCTACGGGGCTTTTACAGCGTCGACTATCGAGTGTGATATTTTTTTTGACTTCTTACATAACTTCAAACGGGTATAAAAAAAAGTTGACTTACGATTTTCGAGATTTTTTCAGGTCAATTAGACATACTTATATAGACTTAAATTAGACATACCTATACTCGGTGACATCGTATTAAATTTTCAAATGTTAATATCAAAAATTAAAATAATTTATTAAATAAAAACTCTAACATAAAATGAGAAATTTTCAAAATGTACTTAACTGTATTTAACTCAAAATCAATCAAATCTTTTTGAAATTATAATGAAATGTTTTTATGACCATTTTTAATAGTTAAAGTTTCAAATCCTTAGCTGCATTATTTTAGAAGTTATGTTAAAAAATAATTTTCAATTTCACGAAAATTCCGATAATTGCATATTTTGCCATTTTTTGTCAATTTTTCAACAGATTTCCCCCATTTTTAGAAAAAGTATTGAGAAATTGGAAAAATGACCTCTAAAGTACCAATCTGGGTATGATTCCAATTCTACAGAGATACTGATAGAAACTTTTGGGCAAGTATTTCTGTACGATAAAGTGTTTACAGAAAGAGAAAAAATAAAAAATAGCCAGACATACTTCACACGATAGGTGTTCTTCGCACGATGGGTGGGATTCTCTTGACGGGTGTACTGAATTTTAAAGAAACGATAAATCATTTCTTCAATAAAACGATTCTGAACGAGGGAAGCTGATAATATAAAAATAAATAAGAAAAAAAATGTCCAAAATTTTTTTTTTACATTTTCAAAATTTTCTTGCGCCAATCTTTCTGATATTATGATTTTCTATCTAAGTTTAAATTTCATAAAATTCGGATCAAAAAATGATAGTTTCCGAGTCGTTTTTGTCAAATTTTGGGTAGTTTTTTTTAAAAAAAAAAAAAAATGTAGAATTGAGAGAT
>JAIPRM010006921.1:0-17881 GCA_025469315.1 Stegophylla sp. TES_Ste_2020 | reverse complement strand
TTTTTTTTTTTTTTTTTTTTTGGGGGGGGAGGGATATTCCGAAAACGACCATTGTAAGAGTATAAATTATGTCCAATCGTTATGTTCTCTCGATTCAACAGTGCGTTTCGCGAACAAATAACGTTGAAAACGTGCTACTGACTAGACGAAAGTATGTTATGAACGATTTTCGTTATAAAAAGATCTATCCAACCGATTGTTAGATTAGATAATATTATGCGTGAAATTTTTAACACTAAAAATCAATCAACGGTTCTATAATGACAGTGAAACATTGATTACCATATCTAAATAGCCTTAAACAATAAAGAAAATGATCTAAAAATTAGCCCAAAGTTTACCCAAAAAAAAAAAAATATATATATATATATGCTTTGATCCCAACTGTTCCCTTGACAAAAAGAGCCAGAATTAAGTAAATATGCATTTAAAACAAATTATATAACCTAAAAATGCGCCAAGAAAATTTTAAAAATAATTCAAAATAATAATCTAAAATAAATTTTATGTGAAAAGTATTATATATATAAGATTTAGAATTCATTTCCCCAGAGTTAAACGCATTGCAAAGTGTTAATTCAAAAAAAAAAAAATATATATATATATATATTTTGTGAGTTAGCTTTCAGTCATAAAATTTATATTGACAAGAAGCATAAAAATGTATTTTACAATTTTCACGACGAGTATGTGCACCTATTTTATATTTGTATACAAAGAGCTCGGGTTGACATTATTTTTAAATATAATGATCATACTGTTGAGAGCAACATACATTTAAATAATTTTTAAAGCAACTTTTTCTACATAATCTGGTAACTCTGATGAAATTAAAAATATATACCTGATATATCCAAGAAATATATTTTTTAATTCACAAAAAGATATGTTATTTTTATTTACTGAAAGGTTCTTGTTTTCGACTCAATTAATTTTCCACAAAAACTTTTCATATTTAAAGTCCTCTTAAATTATATACCTCTAATACTCAAAATACATAACTATTTGCATTTGAAACTATTGGAAGATATAATATATAGTTTATGTGGAATAGTGTAGTAAAGGAAGCTTAGAAATTTTGTATTTTATATACATACAAATGAGTATTTCTGAATGCTACTCTCAGAGTTTCTAAAGGACGTAATTACCTATACTATTTTTATGTAATATATACTCTATAAATAATCATTTTCTCGTATAAGTTCTATTTAACAATAACCTTTTCAACTAATTTAAATTTTCATTAGTATTCAAAGCTTCCAAAGTATATAAGGTTTTGCTAAATGCCATTTATCTGAACTTAAAAATCCACGATCATTTATATTACTTTATATAATGCATAATTAGTGAGATTAAATAGAAGCCATACACAAAACATATATATATATATCAAACGAGTTTATTGAATCGTTTTATTTGCACGCACTGTCTACGTCTTCTCCTCTGCCAACTCATGTTTTCGGAATATATCAACTTGTTGATTAATTCGACTCATTTCGTTTCAAAACTTTGAAAAACAGTATTTTGTTAAAATTTCTTATGATTATCGGATACAAACTAAAATAATTTTCATCAATCTGTATCTTGTATAAAAGGTGCATCAGTACGATTTGATAAATGCAATAACTTTTGTTCAATTAATAATTTTTTTTTTTTAGGTCCCAAATTTACAAATTTGAAATTTTATACTACAGATTTATAAAAAAAATTCAGTATCCATTTTGTAAACATGGTTTTTAGAAAAGTGTACTTAAATCTCTAATATAGGTTAATTAGTTAATTTTTTACAATTTTTGGAAGTTTGCGAATAATTTAGTAATTTTGTCAAAAATAATTATTACTCTTTACTATACATTATTAAAACTGGAAATTTTTGAGTATAATATTATTTAAAGTCTCCTTTTTTGTATGTTTCTGTGGAAGGTGTGACTGCATTATATTATTCACACACAATATAACGAGTCCTTAAACACTTTATAGTCATCTATCTATTTATCAATATGAAATTTTCTGTAGAGTCGACCATCATCATATCAGTATCATAGTTTATTACCACAGCAAACTTGAAAACTCGGTCATATTATATATAAACTGATAAGCGACTGCATGACAAGTCTTTTATGTATTTTTATTTATTATTTTTTTTATATATATATACAAATACTGCGGTATTTGTATGTTTCAATTTAAAAAAAAAGCTGAAATTCGTTCTCTTAAGTTTATACTTTTCTATCAAACTCAAAAGCACGTCACATCAATCTACACGCACACGCATTATATGCTCGACATACCGAATGATTAATTTGATTACATTTCAATCGCCTTATAATATAAAAAAAAAAATAATAATAAAACATCTTCAAGCTATGTTTAAAAAAAAAAAAAAAATGTGTTGGTTTCCATTTCATTTCATCAACAATTGACCCCTGAAAGACTGTAAAAAATAAAATAAATACAAATCGTTTTAGAAACCTACTCCTAAATCGAAAAACTTTCGTATCATACATTTTTTTTTTTTTTTTGTTCACTGTTTTCAATACTTACATGTAATACAAAAAAATACTGAATATCACTCTGTATACTATATATATATTTTAATATAGATGTATATATTATATAGCCACGCGACGTCACGACCCTTATTACGTTAATATCGAGAAATAATGGAAAAATACTTTTTCCAAACATATATTTCAAGTTGTCGTTTTTACGTCAAATCCAATCAGCAGTTGCTCGTTATTGTTCATATTATTATAATAATATTATATAAAGTCTGAAACTCGTATTTGTATACAATTCGTTTGTTTTATCACGTGGAACAAAAAAAAAATCGCAGTAGAGACGTAACGAGAATAGAATTTAATGTTCATCGGGTTGAAACTGATTAAACGTTGTCTTAATGTTATAAACACGCAAACCGCACTTGTTATTGTATTAACGTCATAATGTCTCATCATAATATTTTACAGGCCTTGATTAGAGGTTATGAATGTTATATAATCAAAAATACACGTTTTAAGTCAATTTCAACGTTCGCATATAACAATATAATAATTATAGGTCGACGAGTAATTTCAATCGGAATCTGAATGTGTACATACATTAAATATAAACGTTATAAGTATAGGGAGGGACTTTGGGATGGGGAGGCTAAGTCTAATAATATTTAAAGTTAATAAAAATTACATTTATAAAAGAATTATACTTTTGTAATCAATGCAATCATAATTTTGGCTAAATAAACAAAACTTTGATTATCCGTAGTATAGATATTAAATAATTATTTTTATTTTTTATTTTTATTTGATAATTATACGCCCCGAAGAGCATTAAACAAAATTACAATAGAGTAGATAAATCACAATAAAATAGATAAATTACAATAAAGTAGATAAAACAGATAATGAAGATAGGTAGGTAAGCTTAAAAAGGTAAAGTGGTCGGACTAAAGTTGGTTTAATTGTTTAATAGGTGTAACATTCTGTGGAGAGGTTGGTTATGACCATACGAGGTGAGATGGGTAGGGATAGAGAAAAGGGAATGGTGTCTCGTAGAGTGGGAGGGAACACGAAATGAAACAGTGTAAGTCGGGAGAATCGATGGTAAATAATATAATATCCGAATGTTTAATATATATATATATATGAACACATCATTGTCGTTTCAAATTTTGGAAAATATTTTTTGAGAATTCCAAGAAATTACTACTCTAAAGTACTATTAGTGATTGAAACTTTTGGATAAGTATTTTTCTATACGAAAACCTTATCAGAAAAAAAAACATAATTTTAAGAACATTAGTTTCTTAGTTCTACTAAGAATCTAAAATTTACACAACTGATTTTAACACAAAAATTTAAATACAGTGTACATTTTCTACCCCAAAAATAATAAATTGAAAATGTTATTGAAAATCTCAATTTTAAATTTCAATTAATGTTTGTAAAATATTATTCATTTATGCAAATAATATTACCAGAACTTGGAAGTTATTTTTTACAATATATATATATATATATCAATACAACCCACACGTGTAAATCAAACGAGTATGAAATAGGCGAAAATCACATAGAGACATAATTAAATTTAATTGGACATTCAAGCGAAACATTGACGTGGAAATATAAAATATTATGCGCTTTCGTGTACACATGTATACAATTTCAGAGTTAAAATTATAATAATAATAATAATGATATGTGCCTCGGTAGACTCGAAAACGTGATTTACACTAATGAATAATTATAATATACGGTCGGTTATTAATTAGATAATTTACAGTATGTGTACACGCTCGTATTATACGTATATTTTATACTCGAAAAATATAGTTTATGCGCTACGCCTGCCCTAATCTTGCGGATTACTTCCATATTAAATTACGAAATGTATTCAAAATTAACCATAACGACTACTGGATGTGAGCGGGTTTGGGGCGGCAAAATGAAAAAAACGTTCAGACGTTAAGATGAAGAAATATTAAAAAATCCGAATAAATTATCATCGTATATTAGATCGCACTATTTCGACGTGAGTTCCACCCAGTAAAATATACATACATATTGTGGGATTTATGGCTGTCACGTTGTGATTTACACGATTTTAAAGTCAAAATTGATATATTTTTTATTCGTTCATAATAATCGTTTCACTTCGTTATTGAACATATTGTTTTTACAAATAATGTTTAATTTTTTTTTTTTCGGGTGATTACTTTTTCAAATAGAAATATTTGTCCGAAAAATTCGTCTTGCGAATTTTCAAATCAGAATTTGGCGCCAAATTGGACTTTGAAGACATTATTTATCGAAATTTGATAAGAAAGTCTTAAATTTATATAATATATTTTTCAATTCAAACTTTATGAAAATTGAAATACAAATAAACAATAATATGAAAAAATCTTTTGAACAAAGAAATTTTTTAATAAAATGTGAAAAATTTTACTTTTTTTCCTGTACTCGTATTTTAGGTTGGGAAATTTAAAAATTGTCTTGTATCAACTAGTTGAAGCTCAGCTCAGAATTATTGAAGGAATTATTTATACGTTTTTTTTTTTTTATTTAACACACAAGTTAAGTCCCACCAAAGGAACGAAGAAAACCCATGGTGCAAAGTAAGCAAAATAATTGCTACTTTTATTTATTTTTATTTAATTCTTAACCCAGATTAAATATATTAATACCTAAACGTAGAATTTGGTCATAAATTTACTAAGCTAGGTTTAACAGGTTGATATTACCGTAAAATAAATAAAGGAAGTCACATAAATGTAAGTTAAAATACTTAAATACGATTTAATGGTGATTATTTAGCACGAAATTTCCTTAACAATTTACGTGAAAAGTTTTCCTTTTTAGTACGTATGTTCGTTCTCAGGGTATTCGAAAGTTTCTTTTTTTTTTTAATAGTTATCCAACATTTTGTTTTAATATTAAATAATAATATTTTGTGTATACCGATATATTCAATGATATTCTATTATATTTTGCATTTTTTTTCGTTACTAGCAGAAATCAGTTGACGTGTTAAATTTAGATTAAATGTAATATTGTGCTTTCATTCGGGCATAGTTTATCTTTTCTTTTTTTTTTTTAATTATTTTTATTATATACGAAGCAGATGAAATGTTTTTATTATTTTTTTCAAGTGCATTCAAAATACGATTATAAACTATAAAACAAAATGAAATAGTCCAAAATTTAAAAAAATAAATAAATAAACCTTTAGAAAGTACGTCTATACGTTATTAAAAATATTCTTCGAGTGGTTTTAATAATTCGTTATTTTTTTTTTTTTTTTTTACGATTCTTCTTTATTAAGATTTTTATTGATTTTATTGGTAAAGTTTATGAAACGGGTCGTTCAAAAACTAATTTATTTCTACTTTTTAGTTGATATTAGAAGTTTATAATGTATAAATGGTTTTACTTAGAATCAAAATATACCCGATTATATAAAAGCATCGCGTAAAAACGATCATCTAAAGCAGTGGTTCCCAACTGGGGGTACGCGTCCCCCAAGGGGTACTCAAAATGATTTCAAGGGGTACGCGAATATAAATGGATAAAGTTGAATTTAATTTATTTCAACGGTTCATTTTGGAAATATGCAATTTATGTTATTAAAGTTGAAAAGCTTCTGTCACTTAATCATTGGCTTATTTTTTGTTACAGTTTATAAATTGTAGAATGTATATTTTATATAAATATATGTTATTATGTAGCAATGATGGTGTGCATTTTGAAGATGTGAAAAAAAATGTTGGAAAGTTTTTTCCAGTTTTTTTTTTTCTCATCAAAACATATATTTTTTCTGTTCTCGGTTAATAGTGGAATATAAAAATAGCTGAGTAAAATTCAAATTTTTCAATGATTTTAATAAATTTTATAACTGTTGAGTCTTTAAATAAACAGAAGCACCGCTCAGAATGGTTTCATTGAAGAAAATTTCTTTAAAATTCAATACATCCACCAAGAGCATCGCGAGAAGTAAAAAATACTCATTAGGCTTTTTATTTACACATTTTAATATCGGTTATAAGAAAAAAGTTTAAAAGTTAGTATTTTGAATCGTAAGGGGTACAATATAGTAAAATATTTAAGTTAGGGGGGTACGGAAGAAAAAAAAGGTCGGGGACCGTTGATCTAAAGCTTTAAATTTGAATTTTACGCTAGTGCGAATAAATACGAATTTGGATTTACACTTAAACACATCAGAACGGGTGGTTGCGATAAGATATTTTTTGTTACCGAGGGAAAAGGTCGAGAATCACATGGATATAAACGGGGGACGTTTATATTGTAAGCGTGTTGTGTATTGTTCGCGTTCCAAAACGAATGTCGTTTGTTTTGCAAACCGAATGCAAACTGTTCGAGGCCTTTGGTTTAATTTCACCGGATATTTGTTTGTTTCATTACTCACACATACACACCACTCACACACGAGTACACTCATACACGTACACTTAAACACACACATATATATATATATATATGTAATGGTCGGGAAGCTAATACGAGAAAGACCTTTTTCACACGTCACGCGACCCGCGGGTGTATATTATCATCGGTGGGATACGAGTGAAAACCAAATTTATAGACTTTCCTCGGGGCGAGTTGAAACGTTGGGGCCGATAAATTGCGGATTTCACGCGATTGCAACGGCTGGCGGCGTGACGTGATAACTTTCACACACCCCTTGCGAATATCTCGCGGTCTGCATATCACACTATCGCGGTACTACGCATATTATTACATTATACAGAGTGATCCAAGATTTATGTTTTATCGTATAAAATGTACTGATAATAATAACGGAAAAAAAAAAAACGGTGTATTTGAAAATTTGTTTCTGCGATCATCTTTTATTGATATAATTTTAAAAGTTTGAATCCTGATGAAATCAAACGGAAACTTAAATCAATTTTTTTTTTTTTTTTCAAACAACGTAAAGAGTAAAGACGTATACAAGAAAATTTAGTGGTACAAATAATATTGTTTGTAAAAATTTAGATTAGTCGTAATCGCGGACATAAAAATATGCATTATTGATATTCAAGGGCGTATTTAGGATTGTTATTCAGGGGGATGGGGAGGGGCTAAAGTTAAACCTGATATAATGTAATTCTTAATTCGTGATAATATTTATCTATACAAGTGTAGAATTTAATTATTGTGATGGGGAGCCCCATTCTTTGAAGAACAATAATTTTCGTCATTTTCAACACACTTACTAAGAGTATCTGACCCGAAGAGCAAAGACTATCCGTGGTCCGAAGTATGTCCGGCTTTCTTGTCTATACTTTACTTTCCTTTACTTTTTTTATCTAATATATAAAATAAAAAAATTAAAGGAGAAAAAAAAATTAGAAAAATGTCCCACATTTTCAAAATTTTCTCGCGCCAAAATGTTTCTCATATTACTGTCTATATATTTTTAAATTTTAATAAAGTTCGGATTAAAAAATGATGGTTTTCGAGTTTTTTTTTTGTCTAATTTTAGGTAGGTTTTAAAAAAAAATGAAAAATTGAGAAATTCAAAAAATGACCACTCTAAAGTACCAATTAGAGGCGAATCCGGTTTCAAGAAGTTACTGATTGAAACTTTCGGACAAGTATAACTATATGATTAAGTGTTTACAGAAAAAAAATAAAAAGCATTGTAAAAACACTACCTTCTTCAATTCGTTCAGAATCTAAAAAGAATTAAAAATGCAACCATTAATCGTTTCAGACTTTCCAGAATTCTCAAATTTTCGTATAATTTATTTTTTATTATTTCAAATATTTGCGTGGTAAAACTGATTTAACATAAATTTTTTTTTTTTTTGGATTACTCTGTACACATTTAAACACCGTCGGATACCACCAGAACACGGAAAATAGCAAACACTGCGTATGAGCGCAATTCAGGAACCGTCCATTGTCCATTTTCTAAGGGATTAGGAGCAATAATTCCATATTTAAACTCGGCGATTACACGTATGATAATGCGCAGGGCTGTGAACAATGCAACATTTTCGTATTTTTGGTGCACGTTCTGAATATTGTAGAATTGATTTTATCGACATTTGTTTCGTTGCACGCAGCATGTGCGTTTTGAGAATAACTCTGATTAACACAGGGAGGGGATGGTACGAGAACGAAATAATTTAAAAACATGTTAATTTATTTATTCAATTTTAATATTAGAACAGTTTATATATACGATTAGATGTACAGATTGAACTTAGAATTAGTAATAATCACAGTAACAAAAATAAATTAATACATAATAAAAAATTAAAACAAAACTAAGATATAAATTTAAATTTATACATGCAACTAATATAGATAATACGGTATATAATACAATATATGTGTCCTACAAGCTAATAGTATTTACTTTTAATATTTTGATTTTCTTTGCACATAATACGAGTTGTCAAATATATTTTCAATAATAAATATCGGTTCTTTTTTATAGAAGCTTACTACTTTACACTACATTAACCCGCCACACTATTATTATCGAATTCCTTAAGTATATACATGTCAACATATAAAAAGCTTTAAAAAAAAAAAAATTGTGCGTCTATTATATTCGTGTGTTTGAGAAAAATGGAAAAAGTCGTTCAGCACATCAGCCGGTTCCTTTTGGTGGTCATAACTTATTCAACGCGATAAAGGAAATATAAATATGTAAGCCATATAAAAAATAAAATTGTTTTTGAATTGTAATATAGACGAAAATACATATCTCATAGAAAAAAAAAAACAACCCCTTGCGGTGGAATATAATAATAAAGCCAACGCGTGTTCGAAAGTACTTTAAAATTAACAGAAAAAAAAAAAAAACGAGAAAAGAAACCCGTCGTCGGCTCGAAAGAAAATTACGGTCGTTCGAAAGGTTGAAAGAAACGCTTAGAAAAATGACGTTTTAGTGAAACATTCTTTTTTGTACGTAATTGTAGTTTTCTCTGCCTCGGAAAATTATTCGGTCTTCGTTGAGAGTTATTAAAACGCGCCGAAATGAGAAAAAAAAGCGTGCTTAGAATATTACATTTTTAAAAGCGAGAAGGCACATTGACATTCTTGTTCGCGCGTTCATATTATAAATATTAATAAGATTTTGGCCCATGTCATCATTATGCACACCTGTATGGAAAAAACACCTATGACTAACACACGGGTTATATAACCTTACATCCACATTTTTTTTTTTTTTTTAATTTTACATCTATCACAATTTTCAATATTCGTAGATTTGACAATTTCTAAAAAAATTTTACAATATTTTGCTCTATTTTTAACACTCTCCTTCGTTCGAAATTCAACTAATTTCAAATAAATGTTTTCTCGATACTACGAAAAAAGTATTGCAATAAAGTTGCTATTTTTTAGTTGTTCGAAAACTTTTTTTTTTTAATTTTAAAATTATTTACACACATTTTAAAATTGTTTATGTGTAATTTAGAACAAAGGGAAGCATTTATCTATATTTAAAAAAATGAAAATAACTACACTCGTATATTTGCTTCATACCACGAACACTGTACTAGGGCTACTAACTTTTAAATTAATTTACAAAAGTAACTACGAATTGAAAATTGTGTAGCTATCACGAGGGCACATACAAATGTTATTTTATAATTTATTGCTTTTATAAATAAATAGTACTATACGTGCGTGGAATGGAGTACGGACTCGGGCAACAATGTCGGGGTAAAATAGATTAATAATATTTTAACGTGAAATACGTATACAGAGAATGCAGATAGGAGAGAAGACGGCTAAGAAGCTGAATAAAAGACCTTCGTAGCCCGTATATTTCATTTTATGTGTAAGTGTAAAATAAATTGAGCAAGGTTTTTTTTTCTGCTATCATTATTTTCGAGTTGAACACGAGTAGCGTTTAGATAATACTTAATACGCGTACTTTTCAAAGTTTTCTGAAATATCTGTACAATATTAATTTGCAAAAATGTTTTTTTATTTTTGGCAGTAAATCAAAAATAATTGTCCTAGATCTTAATTTTTTTGCTATTACTAGTGTCGATCAGACACTGTATATATAGAAAATTACTAAAAAAAAAAAAAATAACCACGTTTGATCATTTTTGTACTTGCGTATTTTTATCATGCACGACTTTCGATGAATTTAGTCTTACAATTACAACGACGGAATCGAGATGATTATTATTTTGCTCCACTGAAAATGCATAAATTCGAATCGAGTGACAGAAAGAGAAGAAAATAGAAAAGCACGTAAAACTGTCAATAAAATATTGATAGCACAACATTTTTTTCGTCGACAATTATGTCTCGTTCTATTTGATCTTTTATTTTCCTGGTTGTAAACCCTGGAAATTTCGGTGATAAGACAGTGTTGTATAAAAAAATAACATAATTTATAGTCGACAAAGGCGGTGATTGGGCAGTATTTGTAAAAAATGGTGCAGAAATTACTCTTGCGCGTGTTCTGAAATTCTGTTTTAGATTTACTACCTACGGACACGGCTGCAGCAGCCGCCAGTTATACCCTAATAACGGTAATAATAGTAATACATGTGTGTGTGTGTGTGTGTTGAAACTATTTGACACAACCAACGGTCGTGCCAAATTATTTTCTCCGTAGTTCGTTTGGTATACATTCATCGGCTCCCGCGTACCGTTTTTATCTTCACCGGTCACCTGCCGTTAAGTTTGTGAGATTTATGTTCTCCGTGTTAAAAAAATAGGTATATAATATTATATATATATATATATACAGTGTCTCCTCACAAAAATTTACTTGCGATTCAACCCTGTCTGAATGTGATTATTATTATTATTATTATTATATTTTTTTTCTAATCAATTTTAAAAGAAACTACGTTTTTATAGGCAAAATAATTTTTCTTTTTTTTATTTACAAGATTTTTGAGTTTTTTTGATTTTTTCGTAGATCACTTATAATATTATTGAAAACAATCATAATAGATAACTAAAAATAAGTTAATAATAATTGATTTTTGCTTTCCTTTGTTACAGGTAAGTACCAAATTCATTTCTGTTCAAACCGTGTTTTGGATCGATCCGTGAAATTTTGTCACCGAACTCACTGGACTGCTGCATTGTCCGATCCATAGTATGTTATGGTGTGATATATAATATTTTTTGATACCTCTTGAGAGAAAAATATAACTTCCAAACATTTTGTGGTAGGTGAGTGTCAAGCAGTAAACTATTAGACCATTATGCGTTTGATCCAACCCGTGGCCATACGTATACCTAAATGAAGCATTGAAATGGAATACGTTTAGAGTGATCTATTGAAAAGAATCAAATTACCGTATCGAAATATATATTTCATCGAATCATTAATAAGGAACTGTTATATTTTAAAATTAATGTTACTGTAATAAGTGTTACTATTGTAAGTGGTACCAACCAAATAAGAAAAATAATTTTATTTTTCTTAAAATAGTCACTCTTAACGTATTCCATTTGATTGCTTCAATTCACAATACGTAATAGTATACGGTTATGGCCCCTCTATATATTTTTTACTCTATTGTATGATCTGTTGAATGTTATATACGTATACAATATAAATATTATGTTGTGCATAATGCTATTAAGTTCAAATAACCAATTTGAATAATTTTTTTGTGAAAAGTATATTTTCATAAATTTTATTTATCATGACTTTTCGAAACATTTTAGTATTTGGGGTAATCGGGGAAAAAATTCTAACAATACATTTTATCCGTCTTGCGATACAGGATAGGAGGGTTGTTGTGTTCTAATTTTCACAGGACTATTCATTCGAATCACCTGAAAATCGGGAGGAGGAACGGGCGAGTTCTCGTTTTAAAATCAATTTAAACTTTTTGCACTTTGAATCACACTTACGTTTACAGTACGTATCCCACGAAAATTTACTCATTATGATTTAGCCCTGCGTTAATACATTATACATTTGGTTTGAGATTTTTAGTAGAGCGAAGAAGCTTATTATCATTTACAGTGATGTTCCATTTTTTCTTTTCTCCTTCTGGACAGACTTTTTCGTATAGAAACACTTGTCCGAAAATTCCATACAGCAACTTTTTAGATAGATAATAATATCCAGACAGTATTTTAGACAGGTCATTTTTCAAAATTCTTAATGATTTCTCTAAAGCTACGTCCACACACTATTGGCCAGAACACCGAACGAACGCGAATTCGTTTTTGTTATCGCTGTCTGATCGATCATAAATATACGAACGCCATTCGTTCGGCATTTTTCCCACATAGGTTTAAGCGTAAGAAAAAATTACCAAAAATTTTATAAAAAAAAAAAACGGAAGACTTAGTCGTCTTCGTTGCATACAAGTTTTGATTGGCCCAATAAAAATAGTGATTAATAAAACATATGATTTAACTGTATATATATATATATATAGTTTGGAGACAATTGTAAATAGTACACATAGTCATCATAAAAGATTTACCATATTCTTCGAGTTTCATGCAGAAATTTTTATATTCGAAAAGCGTTTAGGGAACGTAGGGATCTAAAAATTTTAATAATCTTATAAATAAGTTCCTATTATATTGACTAATATAATATAAGTATAATGCAAACTTCGTAAGTACAATACGTTATAACGAGTACTCCGAAGAATACCCATGGTGTGAAGTAAGTCAATTTTTAAAATACTGTTCTATTTCCTCGGTGTAACAACATTTACATTTACTTTTTCGAGTGATTTGACAACAACCTAAATATTATATTTCATCATCTAGTCAAAATGATTGTTTTCGTTGTGGGAGACATAATTTCTTGGTATACACAGCAAGTATTTGGTTAAGTACAAATTAAATATACATATTTCAATGTTTTAACAGTAAAGTCAGCTTTAACTCTCTCCGTCTCCCCTTTGTGATAAATTAATCTTCAAACAGTTGTTTATATTTTATTATAACGTGAAACTTCTTCACAAATATTTTACAAGTTGAACGTTGTAGTGTTAAGTGGTAGGTAGGAGGTACTCGTGGTAAAGTTATAAATTGTTTTGATCGAATTTTTACAAAGTCCTGTGACTGTAAAATATTACACCTGATGTTGATGTTGATGTGATTGGCTTGAAAATCATTCAGTACGGTTTCCGCCAAAGAGTATTTTACATTTTTGTAGGACGCACTGTCATCGTGTTTATATTTGAAATCGAATATAAACCGAAATTTCCGGTTACTTCAAAATACTCATGAAACAATATTGTAAACACACACACACCCGCTTCGGAATTTCTTGTTGACGTGATGACTTGTAACGGAAAATATGCATCATATACACAAATACATTCCGCACGTTATTAGACTTCACATTAAATTACCAAAGATATTACAAGTGTAGAATAACCGAAACCGTTTACGCAGCACACGCCGCCGCACTCGTTGACGTTTCTGAATTGTTTCTACAATGATCTCTTGCGCACAAGACGTATACACCTAAGTTAGGGATGCCATAAAAGGATAGAGCAGAGGTTCCCAACCCGTGGTAAGCGAAGAAATTTTTTGATTAGATTTTTCTTTTATTTGTATGAATACCAAACAATAAATAATGTTAATTAATTGATTAATTAATAATAAAAAGTCTGTATATACTTCGCACCATAGATGAAACTCGTTTTCGTTTAATCGAAATCGCTCATTATGATCTGTGAAAAAATAATTGAAAATAGATGCAAAATCCTCGCACTGATCTATTCGATCTATACAAACACATATTATACTGTAAAAACCTTCGCTTTTGAGTCTTAAAAGTAGCCAAAAATAAGTACGCAGAGTAATATCCATTTTGTTACGGAATACGGTATTAAAAGTTTGACATAATTCGCGAGTTATTTTTTACATCTCTAGTGAAATTTGTTATGAAATTCAAAAGAAACTAAAAATAATTTCTACATTAAAATAAGATTTTGCGGAGCTTTAGTTTGTACAAGAAAATGTTACTTGAAAATTATAATGTTTAGGTACTGTCATCACAAAAAATATTTATTTATCACTCTGCCAGTTATATACCTCACTACCATCAACTGAGAATAAGAAAAAAAAAAAATTCAAACATTTATTTTCACGTATTATTAAACATTTTCTTTCAACAAAATATTTTATTGTCAATCTATACATAATTTTTTATAAAATTTGCATAAAAAAATAATAAAGTTTTAAAGGCATTTTGTGAAATTATGGCTAGTTTTTACTAAATTGTAGAAAACCTAATGAAAAATAACTCCTTAAAAGTACCATCTAGAACGGAATGCTGATTCAAATTTTGGTTGAAACTTTTGGAAAAGTATTTTTATGTGAAAAAGTAATAACAAAAAAATAAAAATAAATTAACAAGATTATAAAAACACTAGCTTTTTTGCTCCACTCAGAATATAAAATGTAAATTTAAAAAAAAAATAAAAAAAAAAAAAATTTTGATTCTCCTAATTAAGTTTTAGAATAATTATTTAAGTGGCACGCGAATTGATCATAAAAACGTCTAGTGGTAAAAAGTTTGGGAACCTCTGGGATAGAGGATACTTCAATATAAGCGAGGATCACACACACGTTTGTCCAATCGGATATTTTCGGACATGTGTTGAAAACGATTAATTATCGTGTTGCATCACATCATTATACGCGGTAGGCCCTCATTATAATAATTTTACTATAATAAACTGCTCGGCGGCAGTGAAAGAATAGAAACGAGAAGCTGTGCCAGTATTATATTATATTGTACGTTCTACATGTCGTAAATCAAAATTGTAGTTAACATATTGTAGTTTTCAAACAGAGATGATATGCCGGTCAAAAGGATTAATGGTATTTTTTTCTACAATATTTATTTCTGACTGTTTTGTCGTACCCGTAGAAATACAGTATCCAAGGTAACACCATATTATAACCATATCGATTATTATTGCATTTTTTATAAAACGTTTCATAAATCTGACGTATTGTAATATTTCTCTTTGATTATATTTATCGATTTTCTGAAAGCTTTTAAAAAATTTTACATAAAATATAGATCAACTAAAATTATACCTTGTTTAGATTTTTTTTTTTTTTTTCATTGTTAGAATGACGAATACAGATATTTTAAAAGATATGTTTATCTATTTTGAGTCTCGTGTTAAAATGTCGAGAAAGTTCACGCCATAGGTATTTTTTGCTCCTCAAGTAAGATACTTTTGGTGAGTGTGTCGAATTTGAAAAGAAACGATACATATAATGTCTTCAATGAAAGGATTCTGAACGGAACTTGGGTTAGTATACAATAATGTCACTTTCATATTATGAAGAAAAAAATAATAATACATATCACAAAAACTATAAACAAACAAAAATACTCAGAATAGGAAAGAAAAAATTTTATGAGAAAAGATATTAGAGGAAAAAAATTTGAAAAATAAATTCACATCAAAAGTTTTTTTCCGCCAAAATATCCATCATATATTTTTAGGATTTTTGTGAAACTTTGGGAAAACTAATGAGAATTTCGAAAAATAATCCTTCTAAAGTACCGTCTAAAGCAGATTTCTAGTTCAAAATTTTGCTGGTTGAAACTTTTGGAGTTGAGTGTTAACAGAAAAAATATAAGTACACTAACATCTTCACTTCACTCAGAATCTAATGCGTGTTATATAAGTGGTGGTTGGAATTTGAGAAAACACAAAAATTATGCCGATTAAAAAAAAGGAAAAAATAATTTTTGAAAAAACAAATGTTTCATTACAATGCGTAAACGAAAAATTATTCAAATTCATACGTTTGGAAAAGTTACAAAATATATACCAAGCTTGCTTATTCATCATCCTGTATGTATTTATGTTATTTATGCAAGTATTTATATACAATTTTTTTTCATTTCGCGGTCAGAAATGAACGAAAAAAAAAAAGGGAAAAGTGAACGGTTAGGTTATTACACATAATAGATATACACATATATATATATATACAAACATACAAACATAACGTGCACATATTATTATATACGTCCGAACCAGGAAGTGGAAAAGTTTACGGTAAGTTCCCGTTTTGATTCACGACAGTTTCGCGGAGTATTTAAGAACACGCGTAATCTTGTAAATATACACAGTAAGACTTAATGGTTTTAGTTGTCAAACAACTCGCGTAATAATTTAACGTCGGTTTCGGTCGTCGATTTTACGTTATTTCCAAACCACATGCATGTGCCGTATACACCCCATTGTTTTAATATGATACGTTGACAAACGACTCGTCTTTGTTGTTGTTGTTGTTGCAATTCATTACAAATGACGGGACAATCGATATATTTTATGGTTCATCCCAATCCGCTTAAAAAGCAGTCGGTTGGCCAATTCCGACTACACACCAATCGTCAGTTGGACTAGTGTTAATAAAGTTTTCCGAGTAATTTTTTGTTTTTTTTTTTTTTTTTTATCCTAGAAACTTACTACTTACTCTCGAAAACTGACACAAACTCAACGATAAGATGCCATGTAAACAAACAAACAAGTACATATTTGTAAGTCTTTTCAGGGAAATACGAGTTAAACGATAATACAGTAATAAAAAAAAATAAAATAAAGTATAGACAAGAAAACCGGACATACTACGGATATTCATTGCACTCCTCGGGTACTCTAGATACTCTTGGTGGGTGTGTAGAATTTTAAAGAAGCTATAAATCATTTCTTCGACAAGGCAATTCTGAACGAAGGTAATAATAATAATAATATAAAGAACAATAATAGTCATCATTATCAATACACTAACCAAGAATATCTGACCCGACGAGTGAAAAATATCCATGGTACAAAGTATGTCTATACTATACTTTACTTTTTTAAATACATTTATAACAGACTTTTTAATTATTAGACTTGAAATAAAAAAACAATTAAGCGCAACTCATCATATTATAGCTTATTATGATATAAATACACGAGGCAAAATTCGAGGTTAATTTATTTAATTATATTACAACATATACGTGTATGAATTGTAGATTGTTTAAAAATAATATGACAAGAAAATTTAAGATGAGAATAAATTCACTAATTAGGGTGTAAGATAGACAGTGGTTTTATGTCTAAGGAAATTGTTCTGGTCTGCATCCACTGCACAGTGCATTGACACTAGTGCTCTGCGAAGTTTTAGATTCTGAACGAAGTGAAGAAGCTAGTGTTTTTACAATGATGTTTTTTTTTCCGTGTACAACTTTTCGTATAGAAATACTTGTCCAAAAGTTTCGATCAATAACTATTTGAAACCGTATTTACCTCTAGATTGTACTTTAAAGAGGTCATTTTTTAAATTTCTCAATTCTTCAATTTTTTTTTTTTTTTTTTTTTTTAAAATACCAAAAATTTTAAAAAAACTACTAGTAA
>JAIPRM010006920.1:0-17882 GCA_025469315.1 Stegophylla sp. TES_Ste_2020 | reverse complement strand
CAAAAACGGCAAAATATGCGATTACCGCAATTTCCGTAAAATTGAAAATTACTTTTTGACATAACTTCTAAAATAATGCAGCAAAGGACTTGAAATTTTCACCAACCACTAAAAATAGTTAAGAGAACATTTCATAAAAATTTCAAAAATATTTGATCAATTTTAAGTTAAGTGCAGCATTATGGAAATTTCGGAAACATCTAATTTTTTGTTAGTTTTTATGTAATACAATTTTTGATTTTTGATATTAAGACTTGAAAATTTAATATTATCTCACTGATATATATTTCTATTTGACCTGAAAAAATCTCAAAAATCGTTAATCAGCTTTTTTTTTATAACCGTTTGAAGTTAGAATTTCGACTTAATTCGTTAGTTTGACCTAAAATTACGCACTTTAACGTACATTTAAGAAAATTGGTTCGACCGATTGTTTTGAAATTTGAAATTTGGTGTCTAGATAGATAATTTCATTGCGAATACTTTGGTGCAATAAAATTTCTTACAGACAAAGAATTAAACATTTTACAAGGGTAAGACTGAAGAAAACTCGAAAAAAGTACGGACACTAAAAGGTATTTGTTATTCACTTATCTTATCGTACGTATTTTTCGACGCTAAATTTTTAATACGATACAAGTCGGTAATTACGGTGTGGCCTTTAGACTGCCGCCCAAATATATTTCTCAAAGCCACAACGCTTTATCAGTTGTCACATATACGGACTGCCATTTATATGTATACAATATTATAATATGTATAATATGTATAAATGTATGTGTATATGTTTACACTATTAAATAACAGTATCTAACCTACTATTTTATATTTATATTATTAACTTTCCTCGTTCAGAATCGTTTTATTGAAGAAATTATTTATCGTTTCTTTAAAATTCAATACACCCGTCAATGAATCCCACCCGTCGTGCGAAGAACACCCATCGTGCGAAGTATGTCCCGCTTTTTTTTATTTTCTCGCCGACATTTGAATCTCTCAGTTTACTAGCTTAAAGAATGTACTGATACTGTGTAGATTAATGAAAAGTCTCCTCCCCTGGAGCCTAGTTACACTACCAACTATACTGCAGTAAATTCGTCTGCAAAGTTTGTAAATATTAATTAAATTAATTAAAATACTTCTGTATGTACTGTAGAACAGAGATGGAACATGAGTGGCACGCGTGTCATGTTCACCACGGAAGGGACTTTCGACCGTAACTACCGGAAAGACTTACATGAATCTTTTCATATAATATTACACGTTTTAAAGAAGCGAAACACGTTTTGGTTTAACAACGATGTGTGTCTTGTTTTTTTAAATCACGATTTTGGATAAAAAAAAAGGCATCTAAAACATTCGTCAAGACTCGAAGCATTGATGTTAATAACAGTGGAGCAATAATTTAATGTAGATATTATATTAGTATATTAAAACAAAGTCATTGATGAATTTAAAGCTTTAGTTCCGCCAGGAACTGGTGCCTTTTGTTTTTTATAGTTCCAATTCTCATTTTTTTTGTTTTTGTAAACTTCTGGTTTCGATTTTGGCTCTCAATATGTTTTTAGGGTTCTTAGGTTGCAGAACCGGTTTATTTTTGGTTCGGATCCATATTCTGAATTTCGGGTCAAAGGCACATGTCTTAGTAGACCAAATAATCATAATAATTGAGATTCCACCCCAAAACTGAAATCCATCTCTGCTCATTACGCGCTTAGTACATAACGCGTGTCGTTTTGTAGGCTTGCTCGACTATAATATTATAACAGTATAATATTATTTATTATGTAGTGTAGTATGCGCTCATTGAGGTTATTCTATAGCGTCGTCAACGCTCAATATTGCGTTATACGCCGCGTAAATAAATAAATAATATTCCGCCGGCCGTACAACGAGCGCGTGTATAGTTGTGCATATTAATGCATCGTTGAACCTGGGCTCGTGTGAGTGAACCGTATTTGGACGTACACAATACGTGGGGCTGCATAATACAACACTATGTATACACACACACACACACGGTACCATTATTCTGTTTGTGGTACACTTTGTGTTCGGTCATAACATTACACCATTATAATAATAATAATAATAATAATAATAATAATAACATACGTATATATATAATATTATAATAACTTATACCTGCAACAACGCTTTGACTTGCAGCTCGCGCACAATAGCAGTGTGCAATTTAGACGAAGACCACGTTACGTGCCGCGTATTATTAGGCCGCGGCCACGTAGAGTAATGTGAGTCGATGATAAACCCTGCACACAGGGTTGGCGCGAGTGTCTTATTATGACAATGTCACCCGGTGTAGTAAATACATTAAACGAATTTTGGAAAAACTGGTGTTGAAAACGTAGACGACTGTTTCTTGCGCCTCCGCCCTCTTTCCAAACCCGTATCGTAGCAAACCTAAATATATTTTTCAAGGGGGGGGGGAGAAATACGTAATATCCACCGAAAACTTGAAATCATACGGTATAGCGATTCAACTGAAGTATAAAACAAAATAATATATTAGATAATCGTTGCGAATCAATTTTCAGTGCAAAACGGTTGTGAAAAAATGAACATAATATAGACAGTATAATGTAGATTTTTTTGTGAAATGTAAATTAAGTCCCAGTGCAAATGAAGGCATACTGAAATCCATAAATATTGATAGTACGAGTAATAGGAACTAATCATGTAAAAAACGCATATTAGAACTGACGTAAATTTATGTTCTGATTTTATTTACGTTATGTGGTTAAACAAGCCTATTAGCGATAACCAGGAAACACCGGGAAGGGGTCGACATTATAGTTTTGAATGCACGACAATTGAGCGCGAGAAAATTGAGCTCTAATAAAATTATATCAATTTAATTTCTTATACAAAACAATTTACAATTTTAGCTAAATATATATATATATATATATAAATACAGGGATGTGTTAGAGGTCAATACATGGGGAAATTATTTTGCACCCCAAGGCGTATTGGATACATATTTGTATATTATGTAAGTATGAATAACTCCCAAAAAAATTTCATCGCTTCGCTCAAATAATAGCTTATTGGAAAAAATTATCATAAGATTATTAAAAAAAAAGATATAAATATCATTATCTTAGCTCGTATTTTAGACAGATCGACTTCAGACTCAGTTTGAGTTGAGCGAAAATAATGCTGAGTATAATTTTTTTTCTGAGATCATTTGAATAAAATTGCGAAAATATTATCTAAACAACATACCACTCCCAATATTTCCGCCCGGAGAAAATGCTCCTTGCCCCTGTATTGTATTATTAAATCATTCAGTGTTTTTGTGTAGTTAGATAAAAAAAAAAAGGTATCATAAAAAATATAAATTAATTAAATGTTATGTGCAAATCTTCTAATGTATGTTTTTAATATTTTAAAATTTTATTAAAAAAAAAAAAAAAAAAAAAAATACTTAAAAAAAAATTAGTGTTTTGTGTAGTTTGAGTTAATAACAAAACATAAAATATTTATAGTAAAAATATAAAATAATTACATGTTAAGTGCAATTCTTTTTAAAAAGTCTTCGGTTGTTCGTGTTTGAATTTACTATAAACTGTTTTTAATCTTAAAATTGAATATCTGTAGTAATTTTTGGTCATGCACTTATATGGGGATATCATATTTTGAAATAATTGTTATTGCGGTAAATTGTACCAGATTCAATTTATTCGAACTCAATTATCATTGCGCTAAATTGTAATTTTTTATTCATAATAGTTAGTCAACATTGAAAAAATGTATATATAGCAAAATATTTTGAATAAATTCATATCCTGTAATGGTTATATATTTTGCCACTTACGTAGTCTAATACATCCGTATTGTAGAAATAATTATTCTCATTACATAACCGTGCACAAGCGAGTCAATTCAAATAGCTGAATTTTCCTAACACGAAAAGAGTTTAGTCAAATTTAGCAAGTATAGCTCTGTTATTTAGGATACAATCTTATTTAACTAAACCAGTGGTTTCCATTTTTTTTTTATTTTACACCACCATTTAGTTTTTTAAAAATCCCCTCTGTGAATTTTCAAAAACCTCATTCTTCATTAAATTAGAAAATATAGATCTTTTTTTTTTTTTTTTGGGGGGGGGGGTGGGAGTATAAATTATTCATACAAAATAACTATATTATACGTTACTATATAACTATTGACTTTCATTTAATTTTTTTATTTCCGTTATTTTAAAAATTTTAATATAAATCAACTTACTTCTTAATATTATTAAAAAAATATTAAAACAGAAATAATAATACAAAATGTAAATAATAATATAAGTAAACTTAATATTTATAACTTTAACAAAAAGAAATACTCTCAATTTCATCATCGGTGAGTTCCCGCTGTGCGGTGTCTAAATTCTCCCCAACGAAGAATACCCTTCCCAATGTCGGAAACCACTGACCTAGACGTCCTTGTAGTTTCGCAGTTTATTAAAATGTATTTTAATGTCGTTGTCGTTGTTATTATTACCCTATAATTGTTGCGTTATCGTCGCTGCTGCCGTAGTTGTTTTATTAGACTGTTGTCGCACGACGACGACGACGGGGTGGAAACGCGTTCTTACCGGATTTCGTCTGTTTAAAGGTGTCGCGGACCCTAGAGCTCTGGTTGCCGCCGAAAGGACAGGATCGTCCTGGGAAAACCGTTACTTGAGCAAAGAACACCGCCGGGCCGGGGCCACGTTCCAAGGCAAGGTGTACAATTTTTTGGAAAGGCCGACCGGATGGAAATGCTTCGTCTACCACTTCACCGTGTAAGTACTCGCCAATTTATATTATACACTTACAGTGGTTTTCACGCGATCGACAAAATCTGACATAATTCAATATTTCGTTGAGAACGATATCAATGGACGGGCTGTACAAAATGAACATAAATCGATTGACGATCGGTTAATTTGCATAACGTTTTAAAAACGCGGTTTGTCAAATTACTAAACAATAACACTATTGTAATGCATAATATTAGTTTGTTACTGTTCGAGCAAAATACAGTGTAAATAGAGAGGAGCATTTTGATTTTCATTAGTTACAGTCGAAATCCAAGTGTAATCAATGTAAATATTTTTTTCTGGAATTGGTCTGGAAACGCGCACCTGAAGATGTCACCTGAACAAAAAGCTACATAGGATTCGTTTTCTACCCTCTGAGAAAAAAAAACCGAAAACGTGCCCCAGAAATTGTATTTATTAAATTATTATAACGGACATGATAATTCAAAACCCAAAAAGTGCAATATTACAAAATATGTAAGAATTTTATGTTATTTATCAATAGGGATGTAAATTTGTTGGAAATCACATTGTTTTATCTAATAATAACTTCTGACTTTTTCATAATGAAACGTTTATTATGAAATTTTTAACGATTTTCATTTTTTTATGTTCTTTTAGTCCATTTTATAGTATTTTTTTTTTTTATAAAATTCCGAAAATTTCCAAATATTTTTTAAATATTTATATCAGCATTAAGCTTATATTTCATAAACAATATCCAAGGTTCAAAATAATTTTCCCAAGTTTTACTCATAAGTGAGTTACATTTAATTTAAAATATTCGACAACAGAGTAGCCTAATCTAACTTACCTACAGAATCAAATTCAATCAGCACGTTTATAACTATAACTTTTCATATATTACCTAAATAAATAAAGTTGTTTTTATCAATGTAAAACACATACGAACTTCAACATTAAAACACGGATTTTTCTTAATACTCGTAATAAGACAGCTGTACATTTCTTGGATTTTTAAATTTTTGATTTTGAGTGCATTTAAAGAAAATTTTGAGTGCATTTGTTTGCATTATACGTGAATTTTATACTACAGTTTTTGTCCACATTTTGAGTGTATTTTTTAGATTAATATTTATCACCATTAAAATCTGCATTGCGAATGTGATATTTTTTTTTATTATTTTGACTACCCATATCAAAAGTATAAATCCGTACAGTCAGAATATCAATGAAATATCTATCTATTATTATATAATTATAATAGTTAAAAGTACTTCTGGAGAGTTCAGAATTTAACTTACTTTGCATTTTGAACACGCGAGTTAGTCATATACCTGCGAACTCTTATGTTTTGGTCTGTCGGACAAAACAATTATCAGGTAATAATAACCGGGTAGGCATCTGTCTATAGGGTTCCAACCCTTTCTGAGTTCATTTGGAGTGTGTAGGGAGGGGTATTGGGGACAGAGAACGTCACGGAATTCTAGCATTGTTCAGGCCACCTAGAAGAGAGTCGAACAAAGTAAGTATTATTTTCTATATTAAATCGTGTACCATGTCGTACAAAAGGCATAATACGTATATGCCGTTGAGGACATGCAAGTCATTATTTTTTTTTTTTTGCTTTTCCTACACTACTCAAATTCTATATTATTTAAAATAATCCCGATTGTTGTGATAAAACTAATTTTTTGATGATATAAAATATAAACTATCGAAGTAAAATGTATAGGAACAAATCAACTGTCTTATAAAAGTTTGAACAAATTTAAATATAAAAAAATAAATAAAAATGTTGTAATCACATTATATATGGATACCTAATCGAGTGAAGTATAGTACAGGTATGCCAAATGGCTCGTAAGCTGTCTTTATTGTATCTCAACATTAAAAAAAAATAATACTCCATTGTTCTTAGGTTATTGTAGACTAAACGTTTCAGACTGAATGTTTCAATTTTCAGCATTACGTTGTAGGCAGGTGTATGCCTAGAACAATATATATTAGGGTGACCATACGTCCTGTTTTATACAGGATTGTCCTGTATTTCGGCTCTGTGTCCTGTTGTCCTGACAAAATTCTTTCAGGACGCTTTTTGTCCCGTAATTTCAAGTCTGTCCCATATTAATCCCATTTTTTGACTTGCTGTTGATTTAAAATTTTTGAAATTTTTGAAATGAAATTATTGAATAAAATATTGTAAGAATCTAGAAATTGTAAAATGAATTAATAAGTTTTTTTTTTTTAGAAAGTAAAGTATACATAAATATGCATGAATAAAGGATTTGAAGAAATTTAAAAAAATATCAATTTAGTTTCATTATGTTATTTTATGTTTTTCAAAATAATGTTTTTATGTATTTAAATTTAACCTATAATAGGTAGTTTAAAAATTATCTTTTTGTCACGATTCGAAAACGTAAATATATATAAATCTAATAAATACTTATTTACCTATTTTAAAATATTATAAAAAATATTTTTGTCCTGTATTTTATTTTCTTAAATATGGTCACCCTAATATATATATATATATCCATTGAAAAGGTTACTTAAATCGTAAATTAACATTAATTTTACATCTACTTTCATATTGTATAAACTAAAATATAATTTATAGTATAATGCAGAGAGATTATAACATAATGCAAGAATATTCCTAGGTTTGCAGTGCAACGTGGGGACATTTCGGCTTGATAATCGATGCTCTTTGTGACTCGCGACGTGGGGAAATTTTGATCATTACAACATGTACAGTTTTTGGTTACAACAATTTTAAAAAGTGAACGGTGTGCGGTTTTCACCTGCCAAAAGTGTGCGGTTTTTTCCTGTGTTTTATCAAAAGTGTGCGATTTTTGGATTCAACGAACGCAGTGAACCCATTTTTATTTCGACTTAAATATAGTATAATGACCCCTACCTACCTATTCGGAACCGAACGCTTTGTATTTCCTCGAGAACAATCTTCCACTTTCATTCGATACGGATGATCCAGAAGTGCTACGTACGCTAATTGGACGTAATATACACAACAGGCCACTAGGAAATATTGTAATAGTTGGATCCGAAAAATGTAAAAAGGGTCGAAGAAGGGGTAACAACCCCACTCGAATAAATACGAGTGTGAGTCGAGTAGGTAATCAACGACATTATATGGGGTGAGGATAGCACTACGAGTTGAAGAGGAATGCGGAGAAGCGTTACGCGCGGGGAAATCGCTGGCAACTAGCTCCGTTGTTGTTCGTGCAAGAAGAGATACTCCAATTTTATTGTTCGAAATCAAAGTCGACGTACGAATGCATTTCTATGTTTTAATAATATTGCTATTTGTTGATATTTTAATAACAACAATTTTGAACAATGATGTGATGAGCGTTTTAATTCTCAAATAACTGAATGTTCAAACTAATAATTAAAACGCTGAGACAGCGAATACGTAATTGGCTTGATGTCGTGTGGACGAATGACTAGTGTATAATTAGGTGTATAAGTGGACGCATAACACATGCTCACTATTACGTCAAGACAGTGCGGCTAATGCTTAACTGAAAATATCTATTTTATTATCCGAGACTAATGCTGTGTTGTGAAATTCTATATTAAGACGATTTCCATATATTATATTTGAAATATTTAAATAATAATAACTAACAAAGGAGTTTCTTTTAAGTTTCGTTAACGACAGCAATTATTAGTAAATCGTTTACCTCGCAGCATAACATATTATTATATTATTATTGTTAAGAAAATCTTCAGATTGAAGTTGTTAAGGTATTAATAATTACTCATTCGCTAAAACTAAATTATTATCTGGATTGTCCGATAGTTTTGAATCAAAATGTACGAATTGCAATATTGTTTACAAAACTTTTGTTTGACGAGCATTTCGATTGATTGCATGGTTTTCAAAAAAAAAATGAAAAATAGTCTTTTATTATTTGGTGTATATAATTTCTAATCAAAGTTCTAAAAAACAAGCCATCCGCCAGCAAAAGCATAGAGAGTTTTTTTTGTTATTATTATTATTAATTCGAAAAAACTATTATATAATAAAATATTTCTATATTTTCATGTGGGCATACGTTTTAATTTCAATTCAGTTAAAGTTTCACATTGAAATGCCAAGTTATTTCTTCACCATCAACTGATTTTTTTTTTTTACCAAAACCAATGCAATTTGAAAATAATAAATATGAAGGTAAAACATTATTCGGTAACATTGGATATTTGTTAAAGTGTCCATTTATCCAATTGTTGAGTATCTAACGAACCCCATTAAATATCAGTTAGTTTGAAACTTTAAAAGCGTTGCTAATTCAAAATGGAATTATAATTGTCCACGCTTGAGGTTATATAAGTTGAGATATTTTCTTCATAAAATGTTTATCTTATAATCATACGATAGTATGGTTAAAATCTCGTGATTATTTACTAATTTTAATTATAGATTATATTTAAAATAAGTAATAACTTGGTGAAATTATAGCCGTAACTGTAATTTTCTTTATCCGCAAAGTAAAATTCAAATAAAAAAAATTAATAATAATATTATTTGGTGGATTAAAATCAAGTCTAACACATAAACATAATATCAAATCAGTCATCGGTGAATTTATGTTTTTAACGAAAACCAATTGTTTATTTCACTCTTTCAATTAATAAATGTATAAGCGTGTTTGATGCATAATTTAATCTTGTTGTTCTTAACCATGTAAATAAATTGATAAACAAATATTTTTGAAAAAATGTGTGTTTATAAAAATATTATAAATATTAAATAAAATACAAATTATAATAAAAAGATTTATTTAACATAATATGATAAGTATTTTTTCAACAAAAATCTCTTAAAAAAATGAGAATTTTGATAAAACACAAATTAAATAAATAATATCAACAATTTTCTTAAACATAGATGGTACATAAATCAATAGTTACGGTCATTTCGAGGATTTCTTGGTTCCTTAATAATTCCATATCATATCCTTTATCGGACTTAGGTTCGGTCATGATAATTTATCTACTCATGCATTTCTAATGGGACGACCTACCTGTTCCCCTATTTGTTTACGTCACTCTGATTTTGAATCCTTTAAGGGAGATTATCTTAATTTTTTCTTCCATTTCCCCAGCGCTGCACACTTTAGGTAGGTACTCTTTTTTCGTTTTCTTCGTAACAATAATAAAAATATATTATTGTCCCTGATCAAGGTCTCAATCCCTTATGTCCCTTAGTAATTTCAAATATAATTATTTTTTTATTATTATTCGTCGGGTTTTAATAATTATTTAATTTTATATATTTTATTGTGTTCAACTGTTGTGTATTAAGCGTTAATCTCAAATTAATAATATAAATAATTATACAATTTCTTTTGAGTATGCGTGCATCTGCTACATTTTTCAAAAATAATCTTAAAATCTATATCATTAAAGTTCTCAGTAAAATGGTGGGTGATATCATCGTAGCGTGTCCAAAAATTAATACGCCTATCTCACATTATCACTATCTTAAAATTTTCTATGCTTTTAAAGAACGAGTAATGTCAACGATAATTAATATTGTATTCATGAGTATTTTTACAAGTATGTTACATGTTATCATGAAACGAATTTTGTTATACACATTATAACTATAAATAAACACAATTTTCTTCAAATATTTCTAATATAATAAACTGTCGCACAATATTATTATATTATCCATCTTTTTTCGAAACGGGAACGGACTTTTGAACCACCTTGTATAGAATTTCGAAAAAATTGCCATTTCCAGACATTTCTTTTTATTTACGCCCCAAGACGAACCTTTGTGCCATATTTCACTTTTCTACTTATATAGAATGTGTTTTATAATTTTAATAATCAGTCAGTAAGTGAGTAACAAAAATGAAAATGTTGAAATTCTCCCCTTTTTAAAAGGTTGATTATTATAGGCTCAATATTTTAAAGTGTCCCAAACTACTTTATCTTAATCTATATTTCTAATTTTAAAACCCCATCTTAAGAGGAAACAGAGATATGAGGGTTAAAAAAAACTGGATGAATGAATTTGTTCGTGTATTGCTGGAATTTGGCTGACGCAATGCCATACGCTCATATTTTCATAAATAGAATATGATGTTATAGTTTTGAAAGGTGTAATTTTTTTCGAAAGTTCATATCGTGGTATGTTCTTTCTTAATTCGCAACATTTATAATTTTTTTTTTTTTTTTTTTTTTTTTATAATGATTACTGATTATTCGAAGTTATTCAATAATAAATGTACTCGTATAACTGTGTATAATAATATTATTTTGGGGGAAAAATCCATAACCCACTGAGTCAAAAACTCAAGTAATGCTATTTTATATTCAAAATAACCTGTATCAAGTGATTTGATAAAACTCAAGCCATTTATTAGCTTATTGTGTGTTTCGCATTTATTAATGCTTAAAAAAATATATTAATTTATGAAGATATGTAAATATTAGGTAAACTGAAAAAACTAGATCAAATTTTAGTAACATGGCGGATATTAAGACGTGCTAGTTTTTAATCTGAAGTAAAGTAGGGCGAGAAAACTTTTTCACATTGAGTATGTACATTTTTCATTTTGGAGAGTTTAAGTCCGTAATTTATTATCATATATTTACAAAAATTATTGCAATTCTCATAAATGACCATTTTCTTTACATCAAAATTAACAAGTTTGGCGAATTCTATACGGACAACAAAGTATGTCTAAAATATCGTCGTTACGCTGTGACTTTAATCTGTCAGAGTGTTCAAGATAGGGTGGGGGAATTGGTTAAATTTAAAACACACGCCGTGGTAGGGGAAAAAATCGTTAATTTTACTGCGTTCTATAAAATTTACTATCAGACGCTAGGTAACGAACGTTCGGGGTTCGAATGCCACCCGTCAATCCCCATTAATTCTACGGCCTAGTCCATTACTGCCGCCGCGCGTTTCATTTAGAACACATAGCCGGAGGTTTCTGGCCATCACGTTGCCGTCGATCTACGGGAGAACGGGGAACGAATTTTCACGGATTTAACCTCGTCTCCGGCGGAGGTGGTACGCGATTTTATAACTCAATATATATATATATATATATATTGTATATACGAGTATACAGGGCGTTCCAGGTCGTATTGATGAAACTTTCATAATGATGTTTCATGTCGTTGAGAGGAAATGAATATACATAAATTATATAAATATACATATTTAATATTAATTTTTTTTTGCGTTTTTTGAATGAGCGATTTTAAAGAGTACTCGTGACGTCCAACTCATTTAATATTTTTAATTTGACGCAAAACAAAAAACACCACGAGCTTATTCGTCCGCCAATACTCTTATTTCGATGGGTATAGTATTCGATGCTTTGAGTTCTTCGATGAAGATTCCAAAAACCGTTTGACATAATGTAGAAAAAGGATAAGTTTTGCGAGACGAAAAATCCCAAGGAAAACTTTGTTTTCCGGTAAAATAACGTTTGGGGGAATTACCGATAAATTGTGTGAATATTATTAATCATACAATTGATATTAACTCACGACATTTCATCTTAAAACTATGTATTTATCATTAAAATTATGGGTGTTTTAATTAGTTTTGTGAGATTTGTCCTACATTTTCTTTGTCAATTTAATGATGGGGCGTGAAAATTCCCTTGAAATTCTTCATCCCTCAACACCCCGATTCGCGTATATTTCACACAATTTTAGACTTTGGTGTGACGCTATATGTTTTGGAGGTGGGGACGAGGAAGTTGAAAAAGAATACACGCAGCTTTACGTTAAAATTAATATCGAATTGTATTTTTGCTTTGCTTTGAATGTTATCTGTTCCAAGCTTATTATGCTTTTTGTCAGGAGTTGGAAGTTTGTTATGGGGTTATTGACCGGGTTGTTTATTTATTTTGGATGCTATGTTTTCATGGAAATTGTATAGGTCTGTTGAAAAGAGTGCGGGAAATGTGGTTTCGTTTGCTGATGTTTACAATGTGTTCGTAGGGTGAATTGAGTGTAAGGGTTTTTAAATTATTTATGGCTAGGTTAATTTGATGTTTTAAGGTAGAAAAATATGTAGAGTAAAGAATTGATTTATTGTTTACATACCATGGAAGACGTGTGATTGTTCGTAGTGTTGAAGTCTGGAAGCTTTCGACCTTTTTCCAGTTGGAGTTTGAAAGGTTTGCGGTCCATATTGGCGCTGCATATAGAAGGATAGGATTGAGGTAAGTTTTAAGGATGTGAAGTTTTGTGCTTAGTGGTAGTTTGGTGTGTCCATTTATTAAAGGAAAGAGGGCGTGTCTGCAGCCTTTAGCTTTGTTGATGGTGTTTTTGGTGTGCTAGTTGAACTTTAGTCTTTTGTCTATTGTGACACCCAGGTACTTGACCTCAGGTGCCCAATTCAAAAGAGTATTGTTTATTTCAATTTTTGGTGTGAATTTTGTTGTTTTGTGAGAGAACATGATTGTTTTTGTTTTTGAGGCGTTAATGGAAATTTTCCAATATTGTAGTGACCGTAGAATATAGTTTATCGTTTTCATTCGCTAACACGAGATCGTTTACAAAGTTTGGACGATACGACCCGAAGCGTCCTGTATACGCCGAGTACACATTATGTACTCTTCTCGTTAAGGTTTTTCCCCGGGGTCAGTCGCAGTGGCGGTGGCCTGTAGTGGTGGTGGAAGGCGATTTTCGAAAACTGCTGTACGTCGAGAAATCCGCGATTGCGCTACGTGACCGGCCAAAGGAATTGCAACGCGGCAGAGCGAGGGGCTGCAGAGTGGGACCGAAGAGAAATTCTCGTGTTTCGCTCTCGTTCATACTACTATATTATTATCGTCGTCGTCGTCGTCGTGCCCGTCTTCGAAGTCACGTTTTCAATACCGTCGGACGTCCAAAACACCGTTATGGCCGCGAACCACGCTTGAATATCTTTGTCCAAACGCGATTTGACATTGATAATGAAATATTTAATAAAAACTCCCGCGTCGCCAGGCTAGTGCAGTTGCGCCCGCGACGTTCGTCATCCGTGTCGGAAACCGTCTTGAGTAAATTTAACCGGATAACAAGTGGTACGGTGAAAAATTCATTAAGTCAAAAATTCCGGGAAAATTTGATTTTATTCTAACTATTAAAACTTACAGTTAGTTAGGTTTTCAGTTTATTGTCAAGGATTTCAAAGAAAAAAAAAATCTCTACTTAAAACGTATTTTTTTATTAATATAAATAATTTGAATGTGTTTTAACATTAATAAATGCATTTTTATATTGCAATAATATGATATACACGTACAACTTACAAGATAAATGTGTATGTTACGGCGAGTAATAATTTGAAATCTTTCTTCGTTTAGATTGAATAATTAATATTATTATCTGCTTGCACAAGCCGATAAAATAATATCGGACAATTTAGCAGACAACAAAATCGGTTACAACAAAACTAAAAATAAGTAATCGTCATGACACCCGTCTTTTTCTTTTTTCTGTCGAGAAATCGAGGTTTTCACAGGGACCAGGTCGACCGGCATTTATTTCGTTTCGTCAAGATTTCACCGTGTTTATCTGGAGAAAGAATGTTTTTATTCTATTTTACCTCCACCCGAACACTGCCCAACTCATTTAATGTTTCTTCTTAAACCAAAATCGCAGATGAATTTATTTAGATAGATTACAAAGTTTAAACATAAAGTGGTAGATCGTTAATATTTATTAATTATAGATACATAATGTGTTTTTAGGTTTATTTTTATTTATTTGAGGAAACTTAACTGATATCCGACTGTTTGATTGGAAATACATTATTTAGATTTTAGGAAAAGATGGGTATAACATAGGGTTACCATATTTAAGAAAATAAAGTACAGGACAAAAATATTTTTCATAATATTTTTAAATAAATAAGTATTTATTACATGTCTTTAAATCGTGACAAAAGTATAATTTTTAAATTACCTATTATAGATTAAATTTAAACACATAAAAAAATGATTTTGAAAAACATAAAAGAACGTAATGAAACTAAATTGATACTTTTAAAATTTCTTCAAACCATTTATTCGTGCATATTGTATACTTTACTTTCTGAAAAAAACTTGTTAATTCATTTTGCGATTATAATTATTATTAATCTAATGGTATCCAAAAAAATTCTAAATTCTTAAATTATTTTATTCAATAATTACGTTTCGAAAATTTCAAAAATTTTAAAACAACAGCAAGTCAAAAAACGGGATTAATATGGGACAGACTAGAAATTACGGGACAAAAAACGTCCTGTGAGAAGTTTGTCAGGACAACAGGACACGGAGACAAAATAAAGGAAAATCCTATATAAAACAGGATTACGTATTATTATTTATTTATGAAGTATGGAGTTGAAAAAGTTGAAACCTAAATGGTAAGTATAATGCGTAAGCCCTTAGATAATAAAAAAAATTGACTCATCACATGTATCTAGGTGAAAATTAATATTTTTTTTTTTCTAATTTTATCTCTACATTTGACGTTTTTGTAATTTAGGCTAACACACGGTTCGTTATTGCGGCGTGGCGCAGCGCGTTGTATTATGCATTTGTGTTCTCGTATACACTTTTGGCGATGAATATTTCAATTCAATTGCCCGTCGTACGTGGTGGGATATGTGCAGTGAGTGGTTAATAGGCAGGTGCGCTGCATCGGAGAACGGTCTCCGGGGGAATAACCCAAACTTAATTCTGTTTTTCCGGCATCGCCGTACACACGGAACAACAAAATGTGCCACCCGTCGCTGATTTGTTGTCCCGCGCCAGGGACGGGGCAATATTTACAAAGAGAGAGAGAGAGAGAGAGAGAGTGAGAGAGAGAGAAGTGGAAGACGGAGACGCAAAAAGGTAAATAAAATGTATAAAATATGTATAATATAAAACAAAAACAAAACAGGGGTACGACGACCGGTGTTCTATCCTGAAAAATAATACTCCGGGGAAATCCCGGGACCCGGGGTGATTCTTACACGCACGCTCATGTGCGCGGACATCCTTCAAAAGCCTCGAAAGGCTTTGTTTCCGGGCACATCGTCGTCGCTGGGAGTCCCTGAAAAACATAGGGGAAGGAAAAAACGCCCCAAACAACCGATTACAACTATAGGTCTTATTTTTTTTTCCATCACGATTATTATTATTATTATTATTATTATTATTATTGTTGTTGTTCGTTTTTATAGCGTGTTGCACGCAAATAAGACCGACCGATCGCGTGTCGACTAGGGTTGGTACTCGTCAGAGTTTTCATGCGCCACCGGCCGACTACAGGACGACCACGGTCGCGGGTGTGCGGGTGAAAAAATGAAAAAAAAAAACATATTTCGCATCATGGGTATTCTTCGCTCCTTGGACGGTATGCTTTTGATTGGTGTGTAACATTGTAAAGAAGTGATACATTTTTTTTCTTCAATTAAACGATTCTGAGTAAAGTTGTAATCAATTGATTAGGTTATATTTAACAAGTTTTATTAAATAATGTTGAGTACTCGATAGTTATTTGTGTGAGCATCAGTTAATAAATGACTTTATAAAATTTCTATAGGCAGTAAAAATCTATTTTTATAAATTCATAAACCATTAACAAACCTTTGATTAGCATTTCGGTGCTCCTATAGGAACAAAATGGGTTTTGAACTACTTATATTACGTCCCACATGCACGATAGTTACTATATTATGTTTAAAACTCCGTTATTTTCCTCTTTTTATTATTTCTCATCGCATGCACAGTATTTTTCGACCGACACACGTCGTCTCTCGAGTGTATGAGAGAAATCGAAAAAAAAAAATCCCTAAATCTCTATCATCGTCCATCGGAGGTCAGTGGTCCGGTACCCCACTGCGTACCTACTGTTCTATTTTTCAACAGCTTCGCAGGCATTGTCATACAAGGTAGGTGTCGGGGAAAAAAGATCCGGGGAAAAAAAATATCCTAGGGAAAAATATTCAAAGGAAAAATATCCGATAGAAATAATATCCAGTGGGAAAAATCTCCAACGGAAAATGTACAGAGGGATAGAAAAAATATTATCGGCATAACGTGGTGAAATATAATATTCCATGTCTTTAGTTACTCGAGAGCTTATCGGTAATTACCGATTATCAACCTGAAATGTCCCCGCGTTGCGTAACAAGTCGTGGGAGGTATATAAATTGGACGGAGCGGAGTGACGAGTGCGAAAACACGGACAGACAGTGGCATAGATACAATTTTTTTCTTGGAGGGGGGGGGAAATTACAAAATCATAACCTATGATTGTTTTCAATAGTTATATTTATAGATTAAAACATTTTTTGAGAAACAAAATTATGACAACATTTTTATTTTCCAACCTGCCCATTTAAATTTATCTGTAGAATTCGTTTGAATTTTCTAAAAAATCACAAAAAAAAAAAAAAAAAATGACAATAAAATCTAACTTTTAAACAAATTCGTCATTTTATTATAAAAACGGATAAAACGTAGTTGAAAACGTAAAATTACGGTATTATTATAATAATAATGTCTTATTGCATAAAAATTTAAAATGCCAATATACTTCACACGTGGGTAATCTTCGCTCATCGGGTAGAATACTTCATGGTTATGTTGAAATTCAAAGTAACAATAAATCATTTCGTCAATAATATGATTCTGAGTGGAGCTTCAAATTGTTAGTTTTATATTGAGTAGGAATGTTTAACAATTGTAAAATATTTATTTATACTCTCTATTTGTCTTCTTTTTGAAGGAATTATTTATATATATATTTAACTCAATATATGCACCAAGAGTATCTCTTCGGTGAACCAAAACTACTTCGAAGTAGTCTTTGGCTATTTAATATCACATTTTCTATTGCATTTCTAATACCATTTTCTTTTAGATTCTGAATGAAGTGAAGAATCTAGTGTTTTTACAATGATGTTTATTTATTTATCTTTTTTTTTTTATCATTTTTTTTTCTGTGTACAACTTTTTGAAACCCGATTCGCCTCTAGATTGTACTTTAGAGAGGTCATTTTTTGAATTTCTCAATTCTTCAATTTTTTTTTTTGGAAAAAACTACCCAAAATTTGACAAAAACGACTCGAAAACCA
>JAIPRM010006919.1:0-17883 GCA_025469315.1 Stegophylla sp. TES_Ste_2020 | reverse complement strand
GCCGTTTTTCGTTAATTTTTCGACATATTTTCACCGCGCTTGGAAAAAGTATTGGGAAATTGGAAAAATGACCTCTCTAAAGTACCATCTGGGTATGATTCCGGTTCTATAGAGATATTGATCGAAATTTTTGGTCCAGTATTTCTATACGAAAAAGTGTTTACAGAAAGAAAAAAAAAAATAAAAAAAAAAAATAAACATCATTGTAAAATCATAAGCTTCTTCACTTCGTTCAGAATCTAAAAAATAGTTTAGTGAAAGAAAAGTTTAAATATGTGCACTTTTTTTTTTTCTAACACTTGTTTTCTTATCAAAATAGATTGAGATTGTTGACATTAAAAATTATTCTTTAATTATATTATAATATCGTAGAAAATAGTTAAAATATTCCATAAGAAAATTAATGATATTTATCACCTTCAGTTTTAATTTATACTTTTGGCAATAAATCTGATCTCACTGTTTTTGGTGCCGATTTGTTATAGAACTACAGTAATATCGCATTAAAACTTTCAAAAGATTCACGGCGATATTTTACTCTTAGTGAAATTTAAAATTTAAAATAATGTGACCATCAATTAAAACTGGACGTATTCATTACGGTAGAAAAAAGAAGGCGAGAAAAAATACAGTGTTTACTATTAATTGTATCATCCGCCCTAGTGGGGTAAATTTTAATACCTAACAATAATACTTAGCAATTACGTCATCGCACTTCGAGATTATTTTAATCTTTACGGTTTGGCGATTATTAAATCTTTAATTAGAATTATAATTATAATATATACATAAATTAAAATTTTCTAAAAAGTTTAAATAAAATAATAATCTATATTCTATTGTTATAACAAATGATATTTTAAATCGTGACAATGAATAAGTACAAATAAAATAACTTAATAAATATTACAAAAACATAAGAGATATTAGAGTCTCATAAAATAATTAAAACAACACTTTTTACTTTGAACTATTAAAAAATTTCTATTGGTTTATTTATTGAACTATTTTATAATTAATGAGTATTCTTTGATCGCAGATGCTGACGTAATAGTTTAGTTGTCTAAGATTATTATTCTTGATAGAGTTTATATTGCGTAAGGTCACATTTCACGTTTAATTGTTTATATTTTTTAATGATTAAAATCGTTAACAAAAACTTCAAAATTTTCAATTGTTTAAAAACTTCTAAATTTTATACATTTATATATAAATATATATATTTGATTTTCGACTAAATCAATTAAAATTAGTATAAAAACTACATATTATATTCGTGTACTTATTTACTCATTGATTTGAGTTTCACCATATTGATATACAGACATTAATTTCATTATGAATATAACATGTATTATCCAATAGCAACACTGACAGATTTTATTGTTCGGATATAAATGGTACGAGAGTCTAAGTCATTTCCACTCTTCGGGTTTTTGATTTATTGATGCAAAGATGAAACGTAAATGCGAGAAAAAAAAAATTAAATTACAATTATTATAAAATGTTAATGACTTGGAGTTTATGTTATACATTAAGACGTGTGCGTGTATATAGGTAGTGTTAAATTAAAAACAACCGAATGAAAATAATTACAATAATAATTTATATAAACAAATATTAACTTGAGATTTTTCATGTTCATATAATATATAATATAATATTATATGCATTAACACAGAGTGACTTATGAAGTATGAATAATATTTTTGGCGAGGTAATAAAAACTCCATTATGCCGTTACTTAATAATATAATCCGACACTCTTAACGAACCATTTTGTACACACAAAAACGTTATTTATTTGAGAACAGATGTCCAAATTAGAACCTCTGTTGGTGTGTACTTTAACGTTTACGACTAAAAACGTAATAGTTGATACATTTTATCAGAAAATTCTACAGAGTTTTGTAAATTGTAGTGTTTAATATAAATTAACAAAAAGCCGGACATACTTCGCACGATGGGTGTACTTCACACGACGGGTGTACTTCGCACGACGGGTGGTATTCTCTTGACGGGCGTATTAAATTTTAAAGAAACGATAAAATCATTTCTTCAGTAAAACGATTCTGAACGAAGGAAGTTAATAATATAAGAAAAAAAAATGTTCAAAAAATGTCCAAAACTTTTTTTCACATTTTTAAAATTTTCTTGCGCCAAAATCTTTTTAATAGGATTTTATATCTATGTTTAAATTTTCATAAAATTCTGATCAAAAAATGATGGTTTTCGAGTCGTTTTTGTCAAAATTTGGGTAGTTTTTTCCAAAAAAAACATTGAAGATTTGAGAAATTCAAAAAATGACCTCTTTAAAGTACAATCTAGAAGCGAATCGGGTTTATTGAAACTTATTGAAGTTATTGATCGAAACTTTTGGACAAGTATTACTATACGAAAAGTTGTACACAGAAAAAAAAAATTAACATCATTGTAAAAACACTAGCTTCTTCACTTCGTTCAGAATCTAAAATGTTATGTTTATACTTTATTTTAGTGTTGAAATATTATTCAAAAATTATAAAACTTAAATATAGGAATTACCTAAATAAAAACATTTTTATTTAAAAAATGGTTCGATTGTTGAAGGGGGAGGTGGATAAAATTCATTTTTTGTTTGTCCAGTATTTTTAATTTTGAAATCTGGCAGCCCTATCTAAATACTATGTGTCTTTGATGATGGTGTGTGATATCATAACAGTTTTGTTACGAACCGTTGTTCGTATATATCGGAGAAAATCAAAAAATGACCTCTTTAAAGTACAATCTAGAGGCGAATCGGATTTCAAAAAGTGATTGATCGAAACTTTTGGACAAGTATTTCTATACGAAAAGTTGTACACAGAAAAAAAAAATAAATAAAAAAACATCATTGTAAAAACACTAGCTTCTTCACTTCATTCAGAATCTAAAAGATTGTGAATAACAAAAAATTAAAAAGATGATTTCAGCTGATATACTTTTGTAATTAATGCAACAAAATCAATTTCAATGTTTCAAATAGTTTTAGAATATTTTCACGAATAACAGGGTTTGTATTAATATTTGATATTATTACACGGCATGACGTTTAAAAGCGATATGTTATACTCACCACTCAAATATAACGTGGATAGGGATAAAAATTTGAAATTTCACATTATTTCTCAAAGTATGGAATAGTTATCGTTTTGAATTTGCCGTTTTGGCAAACAACACGGTTTAATATTCAAGTTTGTGCAATCACAATAAATAGTATAGCGTACGTGCGAGATAAAAATCCCCGACCTCGATCAAGAATGTTAGGCCCGTAAATGTGTACGTTTTTGTGTTTAACTCGAGTTTCGACTCATGCGACCCAGGTAGTGTGAGCACTTTTACCTGTATCACGAGATCACTGGCCCGGGGCCGAGTAACAAACCCTCAGAGACCGAGCAATTTAATTAAAATGTATGAACTTACCAGTGTGCTCTATCCTTCTCCCTCCTTTGGGTCTGAACGCCAGCCCGTGAACATTTGTTAACGACGTGAAGCTGAAATATGCCAGAAATTGCGACCTGGAAGTGGTCTCTTCGATTCTGAAACAGTTAAAAAAAAGATAAAATAAAATAAAAATAGTTCACCATTAAATGTGAACGGATTATTTTTTTTAGTTCTATCCGCTTTGTTTAAAAACTAAAAAGATTTTTTTTTACATTTTTTAATCAAAAATGATTTCTCATTACATTTATCTAATTTTGTAACAATACAATAATTTGTACCAACAAAGTGCACGTTCAAAAGATATTTAATTTTACATTTTACAATCAAATTTCAAAAGGAGTTTAAAAAGTCAAAGGAATGTTTAAGGTCAACGAGCACAATTATTGTTGTAAACTATTTTTCTCCATAAGCCTCTTTTGTTGAATATTTTACTACTTTTGTTTTATTTTTCATATTTATTTCAATACGGAACAGTACGTTCTAGGAACAAAATATATAAATTTGGTATTATAACAGCATTTTAATGTGTTAAAATAATTTCCATTTATTTTAAACGTAACATGTAGCCAAATTTAAACAAATAACTACCTATAGAAATACCAAATTCATTATTTGAAACTTTTAAAAATAATCTCCATTACGTATTTTTTTCATGTGTATTTCAAAAAAGTTGTTTTTTTGAGTCAAAGAAATGTACTAGTTTTATAGGCAATAATATCAATATTATAATACAACAAAATAATCGAAAACGATTTTATAACTCTTGATAATGATCCGTATTATCGTATTTAGACATTTTAAGAGCTTATAAATAGAAATCGTTTTGTAGTGATTTTATATTTCAGATTTTTTATCCCATCGATACTCTGTAGAGAGATTTTTATCGTGAATTTCCAGCTGTGAATAAGCTTTTTGAAATCGGTCAACTTTTAAAACAATAAATTGAAATTTGACGAAATAATTGAAATGCTTTTAAATTATATAGTTTACAGTCTTTTGAGCCGTTAATACGGAATTATAACTTTTAACGCATTTAAAAAATATAATTTATTTTAAGCCGATCTCCACGGAATTTCGAACACAAACAGAAAAATATTTAATGAATCTTTTGATTTTGAATTAAAAATGATTATTAAACTTAAAATAAGAAATTTTTATTCGATAAAAATCTTTCGGGAAACAAGGAACAAGGTATTTTCAACATTTTAAAATCTATATTTTTATCTCAAAATGGAATAAATTTTTAAATAATAATGATGAATCAGAATGTGACTGTTGTTAATAACTGGTGAATACTTTAAGTTTTATTTTTTATTTTTTGATGTTTTACAATGAAATAATTAAAATCGAATCAATGAATTGTAATTTTTCGTTTACATTCGAAAAACCGTTGAAAATTTAAAAAAATTACTTCTTTGTAGTATTGAATAAATAAAAATATAAACTATGGTGAGGCCAAATGAAATGTTTAGCACGCAAAGCACGATAACAGATATATATATATATAAATAAAAAATACATCTTTGTACGGCCAAAATTTTGGCTCAGATACTAGAAACGAATCAATGAGATATTAGATAAGATCTAAATCGTTTCTAAACGTCAATCTATAATGTAGTTTATGTTTAATTTAAGTTTTAAGAGAAAAATAATAATTTAGTTGTCGGCACATTTTTCGTTGTCTCTTTCAATTATTTTTTTTTAGCCGAAATATATTTTACCTCTACGTTATATTTAACCGTAAAATAAAGGACACCTTTGTTTTTAAAGTAGACACTTAAATTTTTACGAGCACAATATGTATATTTTATTAGGCTATGAATATTTAAAGTAAAACTAACATTGCTCAGGGTAAAACAATTTAAAATATAAACAAGAGAAATAATTTCATTTTTCATTCATAAATTACTCCATATTATCCTATAGTTCACTTAGGTAGCTCGTCTATATCGGTAAATGTGTATTATATTTTATAATTAAAAATATGTACAAACAATATAAGAATACGTATAACGAAGAAAAATTGTTTAAACGGAAATGATTATTAGAACTTAATAAAAACAATAAAATGACACTTCCGATTCCCTGAATATTTAAAAAATATTTTCAACTTCTAGTTAAAAATAGTGAATAAATATAAAAATAAATGATTATAGAATTATGAAATATTTTATGTATTTTGCTGATTACAAACTAAAAACATAATTTAAGTGCGTTAACATTAGCAAATTTAATAATTTTAATGATTTACGGCTGGTTTTGACTGAAAGATATCGTCAGGTAAAATAAAAAGAGATTGAACGATTAATAAAATGTATAAATACGTATATGGTTTAAACAGTGTTAATAAATAGTTAAACCATATAGAGCTTATCATTTTCGAAACACTTCTTGCAGAATTAGAATTAGACATTTTTTTAAATATTTCTTCAGACAATAGATTTTTAGATTCTGAACGAAGTGAAGAAGCTAGTGTTTTTACAATGATGTTTATTTATTTCTCTTTTTTCTTTTTTTTTTTTCTATGTACAACTTTTCGTATGGAAATACTTGTCCAAAAGTTTCGATCAATAACTTTTTGAAACCGGATTTGCTTCTAGATTGTAATTAGAGAGGTCGTTTTTTGAATTTTAACGTTTCTTTAAAATTTAATACATCCGTCAAGAGAATCCCACCCGTCGTACCAAGTATGTCCGGCTTTTTTTATCTGATATTAAAATTTATCTTTATTATATCATCAACATAAAACTCGTTACGACTGCATTTTAGTTTATAAATTACAGCATTATTATAATCTAATTAAGTAGAAATACTATCAGATGACATTGTGTCGATATTGGTGTCATAAATAATTATTAAAACCATTACATAACAAATATTATATTTGTTTTTCGTATAGGAGTGTGTGTGTGTGTGTGTGTGTGTGTGTGTGTGAGAGAGAGAGAGAGAGAGGTTTTAAAAATGATTTCTTACAAAAATGCACAATATTTCCTTAAGCTACTGAATCGTCCAACGTATATGATACGTACTGTTGGTTGGGGAAAATTAAAAAACGACGACGGTTTCAATTGACAAAAATGTCGTAAATTCGACGCACTCGAGTTCAGCGGTGGCGTTGTGCATTGATGGTAACCAATTCGCTCGCGTCGTCGTGCCTACGCAATAAATTTCACCCGGAGCCGTGTGACGCACCGTTGTCGCTATACATTATCGGTTTCTCGAGACCGACTGAGAGCGCGATGAAGCCATGCAGAAATGCGCTCGCGACTATTTCAAAAGGTCACGATGATAAAATACGTATATATATATATATATATATATATTCGTAGTAAAGAAGTAAACGCGCTATATCCTCCGTAAGAACTATATTTACCATTCGGAAAAGAACGTCGAAGTCTCGAAGTGATCTATATCTGTCACGGGGGTATGACAAAAAAAAAAAAAAAGGAGAATGAGAATGAGAATAGAAAAAAAAAAAAATAAGAAGAGTAGTTTTTAAGAGAAATAAAAACCTCGGGTCAAATTGATGGTTAGATATGCGGTTTTCCTGGATGCGACCATGGTCCGGAGACCATTCGATAAATCGTTTCCCTCCCCACGCGCGAATATCTGCAGACTTTTTGACGATAACAGCTAAGCGATTTGGATTACAGATCGAGGAGGGAAGGGAAAGTCAGCTGTCCACGTGGGAGTAAGACTTCCGTGTGGGTGGGGCGCGGGAGGAACGTGTATGCGTCCATAGAAAATTAATGTCAGCGTCTGTCTGTCTGTCTGTCTCGGACGGACGGAGAGAAGACCGTTGGCCACGCACCAGCAACCGACCGCAAAAACCCATCAGCCCGAAATCTGACCCTAATCGGTCCTTCTCTCCCTTTTTGCTTTTCACGTGTGTTATTTCTTTTCCTCCCCCGTCCGGTCCGTTGTCGCCGATCAATATATATTTATATAGTGAGTGGGACTGGGAGAGAGAGAGAGAGAGAGAGAGAGAGAATTAAAGGTTTCCCATTAGGATTTCGTCAAATATATATTATAAAAACAACAACAATGACAGTAATAATAATAATAAAAATGATAACAACAGTAATATTATTAATAATAAACCGTCCCGTTGGGTACGGCGTGAAACAATACACTTTTGTTGGCTACCACCGTGCAGGTAGCGTAGAAGGAAAACTTTTAAAGACATCCATTGCACCACGTTTGAATTTATGGCGTCGTTAATTAAGACGATATTATCGCTTTTCGCACGACGTTATGGAAGAAAATTGCCACCGTTAATAATTAAAGACGTTATACAGTGTGTATCGCGTGTCTCCGTAACGAAATATAATATAATATATGAAAGTAAATAAACAGATTAGATCTCGTTAAAACGTACGATTTTTATGTTAATTTTTTATTTTGCTTTTAATAAAAAAAAATCACCAATTTCTATAGCGAATCATTATATTTTTTAAACAGTGCGTTTTAATTTACACGTGTAAATCCGTAGAATAAATTACATTTATGTAGATGGTACATTGTGATTTATTACAAGACATTTTCTCAAAAAAAAAAAAACCACTGATTATAATTTTAATTATAGTCGGAATAAATTTATATATTACAATATTATTATGACGAGGAAAATGAAGTATAAATGATAGGATAGGACATATCATAAAAACTTTAGGTTTATGTGATAAAAAACGATATTTCCTCATTCTCAGTACGAAAACATCTGTAATTACAAATATTGTCTGCAAAAGTTCAACCTTTAAGTAACTTCGTTAATATAATATATTTAATTAAAACGAAATCAGAGAAAATAATGTATTCAATCGTTTTTATGAATTTTATACTCTTATCTGGACGCACAGTATTATTTAAAAGCATTTGGAGAAAATAAATAAATATAACAAATTCTACAGTCTATTGTTATATATTTTTGATCATTTAGATCATGATATCATTGGATCTTAAGAGGTTATAAGTTATAAGTAGTAAATGATTTAATCATTAACGAATATACTTTAAACGTAATCCAATATGAATTAATTTTATTAACAAAACTAATAATATACCGATTCAATTGCACTTCACTATAAATATTAATAAATGTATTGTAAAAAACACTTCTTTTGCGATGTACTCATTTATAATAATTGTCATTGTTTCGATCTGCAATAATTATTCGGGGAAATTCAATGACCGGAGACTATAATATACAAACATCAGATGACTATACTGTCAAATTATAAAAATTAATGGTTTTTTTATAGGTTTATTTTATCATAAGTTTCTCATTTAGTTTGACATTACATAGCGAATAATGTTATTTTACGAATAAAAAAGTCTAAAGATTCAGCCGAGTAAGAGGAGATGAGGTGGAAGAAGTATTGTGCTCAAGACCGAAAAACATTTTAGCCGTAGAGTTGTCAACACGAGAGGGCGCGCTGGAATTTAAGACACATAAAAATGTTCTCAGAGTTTAGACAAATGAGATATTGTCTTTAAATTATACAGTGTTTACCTAGAAATTACATTTTATATTCTGTGTGGTAGCGAAAAAGTTTAATATGATTTTACAATGATGTTTATTCATTTATTTAGTTTTTTTTTAAATATTTTTTCTCTTTCTGTGAACACTTTTCCAATACATAGAACAATACTTGTCCAAAAATTTTGATGAGTAACTCTATAGATCCGGAATCATACCTAAAATAGTACTTAAAAGAGGTCATTTTTAAAAATTTCTCAATACTCAAAACCGTGGAAAATTTGTCGAAAAATTGACAAAAAAAACGGCATAATATGCAATTACTGGAATTTTCGTAAAATTGAAAATTGATATTTAACATGCTAAAGATAATCACAAGAACATTTCATAAAAATTTGATCAATTTTGAGTAAAGTACAGCATTTTGAAAGTTTTAGAATTTTCTTATTTTCGTTAGTTTTTATGTAAAAAAAATTTTGATTTTTGATATTAAGACTTAATTTAATTTAATCTCACATATATGTCTAGTTGACATGAAAAAATCTCGAAAACCGTAAGTCGACTTTTTTCTTCAAAAACCGTTTGAAGTTAGAATTTTGACGAAATTCGTTAATTTTACCTAAAATTACACACTTTTACATACATAAAAAAAAAGAAATTGGTTCAACTGATTTTTTTTTTTAAACTTGGTACCTAGGTTACCGAGTTTCAGTTAATTAGGTTACGCTCTTCGGGTCAGATACTCTTGGTGAGTGTGCTGAAAATGACGACCAACTTTATTGCTCTTTATATTATTGACTTCTTTCGTACGGAATCGTCGTCTTATTGAAGAAATAATTCATAGTTTCTTAAAAATTATACGCATCCATCAAGGGTATTCGACTCGAAGACCGACAAGAATATCCGTGATGCGAAATATTTCCGGCTTTCTTGTCTATAATTTACTTTACTTTTTCTTTTTTTTTTTTATTCTATGCGTCTAGCGTATAATTATTTAAATGGAATATTATTGAATTTTCAATAACTATATTATTACAGAGTACACTCTTTTGGTTATGGTAACTTTTTTCTCTGTGTGTAATAATATGATGTACACACGTTAGACTTCAACGTGACGGCAACGCAAAGAAATGAAATAATAATGAAAGAGGAAAAAATTATTTCGAAACGCGCGTGCCAACCTAACAAAGAAATTTTTTTTTTAATAATAACTCTTCGCGTTCCCCGATTCTCGGTATATTACTCTATATATGTGCATATACATACATTATCATCTCTTTCACGCAGTCATAAACACGCGCGAGGGTGGAAATCGACCAAAGACCGTTCAATCGTCTGTACCACCTTCGACCCTCTCGACGACGACGACGACGACGACGTCTACAATATCTCATTTGCACTCGGATCGAATCTTTATTCTCATATCGAATATAAATAAATATAATATATATTTTATTCGCATATCCGCCGTGATGTGTACGACGTCGTACAAGAGTTTTCTCACGTCTCTCGTTTTATACGCGCGAGAACTCGGTATTAAATCCAATTTCTGAGACGGTCTTATTACGTTATCGCGTGTAAAATATTATGTTTTATATATATATATATATATATGCATATTGCATGTTACGGGCAAAGTGGAAAATTCGGGCAATGTACACAATGCCCGAGGTATATTGGACAATGTAAATTATGAAGTATTTATAAGCGTATTAAGTTATCTGTTTAATTAACATAATAATAAGCGTATAGGTTATAGTTCACCGGGTGTTTGGCCCACTCTGCTTCGCTCGGCAAATCAACAATATCCCTAGGTTTTTGTGCAACATATGGGGGTTTTTCGTCTTGATAATGAATATTGTATTCCTTCGCTCAGCAAAATACTATCGGTTATCAAGCCGAAATACCCCCACCCAAGTTGCACAACAAGCCGAGAGATATTTTTGATCTGTGTGGAGCTAAGTGGAGTCGACCAAACACACCTACGCTTGCATATAAATCTGACAAAAATTTTCGCAAAATAAATTATATTATTATATAATTTGCGGTTTACATTGCCAGGGCAGGACCAGATCGCCTGGGAAATGTACATAATGCCCGGGCATTGTATACATTGACTGAATTTTCCATTTTGCCCGTAACATATATATTATATACTTAAATGCTGCGCGCGCACTATAATATTTTTTCATTCATTGCTTACCGGAAATTCAATGTCGCCGATTCTCGATCCGCGAACATGACCACTGGTGGCGCCAACCGTTCGTTTTGTCCGCATATCCGAGGTCCGGTCCCTTGACCGAAGGAATCTATCAGTTCCAAGTATCCCGCCACGCAACTAAAATAAAAACACACATCGTAAGGGCACTAACAAACAATGACGATGGTAAATTAGGCGCAAAAAATTAAAAACGAACAATTCCTTTTATGTACAAAGATAATATTATAATAATATATTCCACAATAATTTCACCTACTCGGTGAAAAATCGTTAAATATTATTAAATAAAAAATGTTTTACGTATCATTTAGGATATAGTTTATAATTTATTCAAATTAATGATAAATTATTACCCGAGTGCTTATCTCAAATTGGTTTTAAAGTTTCAGAATATTTGATTCAATACAAATGCGAGTTCTCTCCTTTGTTCTATAAATTATGATAATAACTGATATACCGGACTAAGCGATGTAACGCGATCCGCATAATTTTGTTTCTGTTCTTAATTGAAAATTCGGGTATTTAAATGATTGGAATAATTACAGCAGTAATAACAAATGTTGTCTAATTAACGAAATTATCGTGTTACGGATTTATGATAATATTCACCGTAATGTCACTCGTTGACGTTGTTCAATTAAGGACTGTGAACAAATTACACAAGAGACACTTTTCGGTATTTTTTGACCCCTTCACTCAACCCAATGTAAGACGACCCCCCACCTCAAATCTTACGTTAGAAGTAACGATGAAATGATGGAATAAACATAATTTGTGCATAGCCACCAATAAAATAGACGAATGAAATATTTTAAAACGTTGTGAATACTCTTATTTTTCGTATTTTGAATCGTCAAAAAGCATACGATTTTAATCAAAATTTATAATTAAAAAACATTTTTTCAAATTTTTTGATAACTATTTTACAGCTAAACTTTGTTTATTTTTCGTTTTTAAACAAAGCTAATGATTGTCGGCATGGAATAATTTCTATCGAGTTTCATTTACGATTTAAATAATTCTTTTTTGTTGAATCGAACATATAGATTAATCAAAATTAAATCACATAATTATTGCCTATTAATTGAATATTTTATGCAATTTTTTTTTTTCTAAATAACATAGTTATGTTAAAATACTGAAACAAAAAATAAATAAATACGTTTTTATGAAAAATTCATGAAAGGTATATACTAAAAAAGTTTCATCAATTCTGTAATAAGAATTTCAATATGAATTAATTTAATAAAAACGGAGCATCGGGCGTTTATCACAGCTGTGAATAAAAAATACGGCATTTGTTTGAAGAAATATTTTTCATAACCTTTTTATATTCAGTTTTTAACACTTCAAATTTTGCCGGTGTGTAAACAAATTTAATATTCATAGTTATATTATTATTTGTTTTTTTGTAAACTGTATGAGTTAAAAAGTATTTATTATTTATCTTTTGACTTTTACCATTATTCTCTTTGAATTGAAAATTAAAAAAAAAATTACAATACTTACACCGAATTGCATTTAAAATAATTCAAAACGTATAAAAAGAAAACACTTTATCACGCGAAATCTTGAAGATACAGGCAACGGATAAGTGCAGGAATATTTTTACGAATAAGTACCAGACGATAAAAATATATCTCGTCACGTAGACGATGGCCTTTAAATGAGTGTCCGTGAGCTCCTATAAAATATTGTGAAAACAATACTTTTAGAACAAAAAAAAATTCTGTTTCCTCACATAATCATTTAATCGAAGAAATGATTTATTTTCTGTTTAAAATTCAACACATCCACCAAGAGTATCCCATCTGAGGAGCGAAGAATACCTATGATGTGAATTATCTCCGACCTTATTTTTTAAATTTACAATATTATTTTACATTTTTAGTTATTCTAGTGAAATTTTTTCATGTAAGTGTAAACATCACTTAAATTATAATTTGAGGATTATTGTTTTATAGATTTTTATAATAAAATTGCATATTAAAGCATATATCGATGTTCATAGATTATTCTTGCATATTTTTCTAATTTTTAAGTGAATATCATTAGAATATTGTGAGGATCATATTTTAAGCGTTTCAATTGAATAAAAATCTGAGATCTACAAATACACATAATCTATTCTGAAGTCTGTTAGTTAAATGATTTTATAAAATTAATAATAATTTAAGAAATTTAATTGATATTTGAACCATCAATTGAATTAACTTTTCAAATCGGTACATTCAATAATAATAATAATTGATAAATCGGGGAGGGGCAATATGGTAGGTATTAAAAAGAGTCGTACTCTACCGAGGATTACACTGCGATAAACGCTTTTCAAATACGTCTTATCAAATTCCGCAGTGTAGAGAGTGTATTGACAATTTAATGGGCTTGTCACTTCCATCCATCGAGCCACGTGACAAGTTATACCCGTAATGTATATATATAGCATATATATATACATATATATTATCTATATAACAGTTGTATTTATATATATATATATTTGGTACTCCACGTGTTACATTTTTTCCCGTCAAACACTAGTCCGGTTATACGTTTTTAGGTAATACAGGGTGTCCCATGAAAGTTTACTCAATATCAATTAATATTTAACTCTGTATAAAGCATAATTTTGAATTTGTTTTCTCGTACAATTTAAAAAACCAATGAAAATTCATTTTTACAAAAAATAAATAATTATTTTACGATTATTTTAATGTATTATATTATATTTAAGTATTTGACGTTATTTCCTCTAAATTTTCCAAAATATTGATTAAAATTACATTGAAAATCACAATTTACATTTTGACTAATATTTTAATTAAGAGTTATGTAAACATTTAAAATAGAATATTAGTGACAATACTGGGTTCTCCACGACAGTGCTGTAAACTTAAAATATTTATAATTATTAGACTTGTGGTAGAAAAATAGTAATTGTCATTTATGAAAACTTAAAACCTCAACAATTTTTTTTTGATAAAAAATAACAAAATAATTATTTTTCATACAAATATAGTTGCGTAAATGATTTAAATTGGACACACACAAAAAAAAAAAAATAATAAAATAAATAATTATTAATATATTATACATGATTAAAAAAAAAAAAATAAATTTTTCAGGACACCCTATCTTTATCGATACTATTACACAGAAGAGGAAATATATTGTATCCGTTAATAGTTTTTTAATATTTTTTTATTTTGAACGGAATCCTTCATCTGGATTTTTTCATTCTCTCGCCGTGAATAATATATATATATATATATTTTTATCATTCTTCTACACACTCAATACTGGCATCATATCTAACTACCCCTACACCTAACCACTTTAGTCACAACTACTCACCGTCACTGCGCTGCAGTCGTGTATTTTTAGGGGAACGCGAGAGTAAAAAAAAAAAGGAAGAAAGAAAGCAAAAAAGAGGGTTTAAAGGGCTGTTATGAGATTGTACTAGATCGTGATTGCACGTGCTGTGTGTTCTGTATAGTATATGAAAAGGGGAAGGGAAGTATAGCACTCGTAAAGTATATTATGTACGTTATGTAAAATGTTATAATAGTCACCAGACTAGTCGTGATTTGAACTCGCGTTGTCGTCGAACAAACAAAAATCTGTATGATAATATGTTCTTAGTAATGTAAATTTGCATTTTATACTTAAACTACCAAAAAAAAAAAAAATTAATTAAAGAATTTAAAATGTATCACAATTATATACCTAATTTATTTTAGTATGTTTCCCATACAAGTTTTTTTTATTAATTGCACTTATTTCAAATAATTAATTTTATTATTTTAAAAATGTCACAAAAATCATTTATAAAGCCTGTATTTTATGTAAATATATTTCATGTAAATAGAAATTACAATAATTTTCTTGTAGTTCAATGTGTAATTGTTTGGAACGTTAAAAAATATAAAGAAAAAATTACCTAAGTTCAGATGAATTAAAAAAGCTAAAAATATATCTAGAAAAAGATAAAAGATAAATGCAATTTTGTTTAGACAGAAAAAATATAAATTACGTGTTTTCAGAATTAAACAAATCGTATCAATAGAAATTGATTTGGTATTAATTAGTTACAAAATTTCATAAACATATCGTAATTTTCCTTTAAATCATTTTAGATTCGAAGTGAAGCTAAGAAGATAGTGATTAATACAATGTATTTTTTTTGTTTTTAAATTCTTCGCAATTGTTTTTTTTTAAAATTTAGGAGGAATTACTCAGTATTAGATTATAAACATTAAATAAATCAAAATATCACTAATTGATGTCATAATATTACCATTGTTATGATGTATTTGACAAAATTAATTGAATAATTCACAAACTTAAAAAAAAAAAAAAAAAACGTATAAAAATAACCTTTATTAGAAATTAAACATCAATATTTTTCTAAAAATCAGATTTACAAAATGGCGATGATAATTTTTTTCTAAAATTGTAATAAAAAATTCAAATTTCAAATTTTGGGACCTAATAAAAATTAAATAAAAATTATACGTGGGACATTTCGGTTCGATAATGATTTGCTATGAAAATCTACCCCAAATCATATCCGGTTTATGTACGAAACTATGATTTTAAATATCGATAATATTCACTTTGTCCAAGTTATATGGCTAATGTGCATATTAGCCAATTTTGAACTTAAGCCATAGCATATACAATATATATAGATATATTAGTGTATACACTAATATAATATATTCACCACTCTCGACGTGTTTATGTTGAACGATGTATGGGGTAAGGGAGAGGGGCTGCTCACCCACCTGAAACTCGGTATTAAGTTGTACTCGAAAAAAACATTCACATTTATTCATTACACGTGATCAAAAACGGGTTAAGCACGCTTGAAAAAAAAAATCACTCAGTTAAAACATAAATACGCATATAGATATTATAATATACCTTATATACTATGACGCCGGCGCTACTGTTGCTGCAGGTATTCGTCGCGAGTCGTGATTTTTTATTCTCTTCTTATTCTCCGTCGCGTCTGTTTATTTTAATCCCCCTCCTCCACAAGGTATCCTTACTCACCTCGTCCTAGTCCATCGCCCCCGCGATCCTTCGCATTTATTTTACCACGATGAATAATTCATGTTCCCATCCTACCCAAAGTCATGGTCGTCGTCACGCGCATTTGTCTCTCTTTCTTACACACTTTCTGCTCACAATTCCTCTCCATTTAGAGAAGCCAATGTTTTCAAACCTTTTTTCAATTCTCAACTCTTTTAGATTTTCAAAAATCTCAGGCATTCCCATACATTTATAAAAACTGATGACCTTTTAAACTCTAATCCAAGTAAAGTCACTAGTGATTAGCTTACAATAATGTTTGTTTGTTTGTTTCTTTCTTTCTTTCTTTCTTTCTTCTTCTTCAAACTTCAAGAAAATTTAAACATAGATAGACAATAATAATATGATAAATATTTTGGTGCAAACAAATTTTGAAAATGTGAAAAAAATCGATTTTTTATTATTTTTATTTTTCTGTAAACACTTTTTTGTATAGAAATATTTATTCAAAAGTGTCGACCAATAACTTTTTGAAATCGAATTTTCCTCTAGATGGTCATTTATAGAGGCAATTGAAATTCTTAATTGTTTTCTCAAAATTTGGGAAAAACTACCCAAAAAGTAATATAGAAAATAAGTGTAAAGTAAATTTAAAGAGCAATGAAATGCGAAATAAAGTAAATTTAAGTAAAATTTTTTTTTGCAATGAGTTATAAACTATATAAAAAGTTTTAGTTCTACTAAGTTATCTAGTTTGCATACAAAAGTGACAGAATATTGAACCAATCAGAATCCTCTCCAGAAGCAAAACGACCCGCATAAAATCAAAATCAGCCACATTGGGAGTCACTGGAATAAGTACAACAGCGCCGACGTTCGTGGTGAGTGGCGGTGGTGTGTGTATTATTATTATTATATTATATAGATTTCCGAATCCACACAGCCACTCGCTAAAAATATAAATTAAAAATACCGAGATAATTGAGTTCTTGGCCCGCGAATTTCGCGCGCTCTTTTCACCCTGGAGTCATAATATTTTATTAAAAATGTATGTATATAATGTATACACGTTTATGTAATATTATTATATTCCCGAGAGGTCCGGTGAAAGCAAATACGCGACTTCCACGACGAGTAAAATTAATTGTTTACTGAAATACTGCGAGCGTCTACAAAAACACGAGGCCGGCGGCGAAGGTATATTATTATTATTATTATTATTATTATTATTATTATTATTATTAGTAGTAGTAGTAGTAGTAGTAGTAGCGTCGACAAGCAAACAAATAACCGTAACAATAATGATTATAACTATTGTACGCGAATTATAATAGTGCCTATCCTGAGAGCGAATTCGTTTTAATTGGCATACCCCGTTCCTTTAACATTTTCAGTGGTTTTCAAATCCGTTTCAATTTTTAGATTCTGAACGAAGTTAGTGAAAAAGCTAGTATTTTTACAATAATGTTTATTTTTTTTTTTGTGTACAAAAATACTTTTCGTATGGAAATACTTGTCAAAATGTTTCGATCAGTAACTTTTTGAAACCGGTTTTGCCTCTAGATGGTACTTTAAAGAGGTCATTTTTTGAATTTCTCAATTCTTCATTTTTTTTTTTTTTTTTTTTTTTTTTGAAAAAAATACCCAAAATTTGACAAAAACGACTTGGAAATAATAATTTTTT
>JAIPRM010006918.1:0-17887 GCA_025469315.1 Stegophylla sp. TES_Ste_2020 | reverse complement strand
AAACGATAGTTAAAAAGTCTTTGGACATTTTACCCCTGCCCCAGGGCCCCACGGATTCAGGGGATCCATTATCATAGCTTTCTTTCATCATATCTCTCTCTTCTTCTCTTCTGTTAGATTGGTTAAGATTAGGTTTCAAGAAAATTTTGGAAATGTGAAAAAAAAAATTGTTAACATTTTTTTTTCTCATTTATTTTTTGTATTATTAACTTCCCTCGTTCAGAATCGTTTTATTGAAGAAATTATTTATCGTTTCTTTAAAATTCAATACACCCGTCAAGAGAATCCCACCCGTCGTGCGAAGTATGTGGGGCTATTTGTTTTCCTTTTCTTTTTATTAGATAAAAAAAAGTAAAGTAAAACAAATATAAGTAAAGTAAAATAAAGTAAACCAAATAAATAAGTAAACTATAGACAAGAAAACCAGACATACTTCGTACCACGGGCATTCTTCGCTCTTCGGATCGGATGCTTTTAGTGGGCGAATAGGAAATGACGACTATTATTGTTCTTTATCAGTTTCCTTCATTCAGAATCGTATTGTTGAAGAAATTTTTGCACAATTGGTGTTTTGTGAAGCTTAATCCGGCAATGTTGTTTGTTTGTTAAATATTGAAACAACAAACGCAGGTTCGATGTTCTCTTAAGTAATACAATATATATGTCTCGATCGACGAGTTCATTGTTCATCACAATTATTTATTTATTTTCAGACTACATAAAGCTTGGCAGCACACGGCGGCGCCCCTGTAACAACACCATGGTGAGGCGGCGGCGCACACTTTGGGAGCCGCCGCTGCCATAGGCGATAATATTGTCTTCCCGCTTTCGACGGCATTGCAAAGTGCAAATACACAATGTTTGAGTTGACAACTGTAATAATATTATTTATAATACTGCCCGTATTTCGGAGTTGTCAATGTATATTATTTTTACAAAATTACAAAACGGCTCTTGTCACACAAACTATACAGTAAGTGCCCGGCAAATTTGTACGCGTTGCGATTTGAACTAGTAAAAATTGGATTTTTTTTTTTTTTTCTGAACTAATGAAAATATATTTTTATGAAAATAATATTGTTGCAATACGTTTTTATCTAGGCAAGTCATTTTTACATTTTTTATTGTTTTTCTGAACGACAATCTCTATTTTCAACTCAATAATCTAAAAGAGAATAATGTTTTTGAAAGTAATAATATATTTTTTTCACGAAATTTTGTTCCATCAGTGTTTTGAGAAAATCTACAAAAAAAAAAAAAAAATTCTAAATTTTGCAGAATATTGGGTTAAATTTTATTGTCATGGACACTGTACATTATTATTTTTACGGTGTGTAGCACGAATCCCGTATCTCTATAGCAATCGAATAAATAAAAACGATTTTTTTTTTTTTCCAAAGATAAAAGAAAACTTTCTAATTCAATGGAATTTACTTCAAAAATAAATTTCAAAAAAAAAATACAAAAATACAAAAACCAAATTTCTTACGCGATTTACTTTTTAAAACTTTCTATAGATAACTATTTTTTTTCCAATCATTTACGATGAAAAAAATAAAATAAAGGTTCAAACCGAGTGAAAATCGACCTTGCAAGAAGTGAGTTAAGTTTTTGTTTTGGTGAGAATAATATTGTAAGGTCGTGAATAGTGATTGTAAAAGAAAAAAAAAAAACAAACGCAAATCGCATTTATTCGAATAAAGCTCGTTCGTAATGCATATTTTTTATGACAGTCCGTGAGATTAAATCTGTTGAGTGGTGGAACTTTCAGTATAATTTAAATCAAGTTCAGTTTTTGAAAACCGACAGTCCGTCTATCGTACTAAAATGTAATTCCAGCATAGTTTTTTCTACATTAAAATTGACATTTGATTTGAACGAATATGATTGGTATCACTTCTATTATTTTATAGTTGTCAAAAACTTGATTCGCTTTTTAAAAAACCATACACTTTCATTTTACTTTCAATATTTTAATAAATTTTTTTTTTTTTTTTTTTGAAAAATAATAGGGATTAAATTTTACAAAAACCAATTTACATTAAATGTTTTAATTTTCGAATTTGTTAAATTTTGATTTGAAATTAACGGCACAAAAAATTTGAATTTACCACTGTTAAAAACATCACATTTCAATACATTGATTCACACCACGGACATACTAATTAGAGCTAGTGTCACAGTAATGGTAAGGACGAAAACGACCTGTTGAGTAGTAGTATAATAATAATAACACTGATCGAGAAGTTTAATGCACATGCAAAAAGTGAAAAAAAAAACATTCGAATATAATAATATGTTCTATCGTTAACAATAACAATAATAATAATTGTGGTCCATAAACAACACATCCCAAAGCCACTCAGAGTAATAATTTATAGTGACTACAAAAATAAGATGAAAAAAAAAAAAAAAAAGACACGAGCTATAGATTATTTTTTGTTTTTAGTGGGTCACATAATTTTTGTCCAATGGAAAACTCTAATAATTCTTACGAAGTAACTGCAATATATATTGTTATAATCCGGATTCGGGACTCATAGCATACTTATATTATTTACTGAGAGTGCTAATAATACGTAAATTCATCGAATGAAATTGGAATGTGCATGTTTTTGAAAATGCTCCATAGGTTACTCTGTGAAGTGCTTGTTTTGTTATCGATTTTTGATCGATTCGAATACTTATTAAGACAATATTATTTATGTTTTTGCTGTCTACAACACATTGCTCGTCATAATATTCGTTCCATTGCAAATAACTAAAATACATTTTTTTCCCATCATATTTGATTGGTAATTATTGTATTTCATATATTTTAAATCGAATGCAAAATGCTTATTTGAAATTTTGTTTATTACAGTGCTCATAATCAAGCTTTTTTGAGTGATATAAGTCCCGAATTCTGATTGCAATATTACATATTAAAAAGTATAATTATAATACAAAATAAAAATGAAATCACATTTGAAATAAAAAAAAAAAAATGACAGTTTGTTATTTATAGTATAACCGTGGCACGGGCACACACACACACACACAGATTAAAAATTATTTATTACGCGTAGGTGTATTATAGGATTATTGCCAGATTTGAAAAATTTGAAATACGGGAAGAGACAAAAAAAAAAAAAAAACATAAATATTTACAATACAAACTACAAAGTAATTTGTACACGTGTATAATATACAATAATTTTTTTTTTTTTTTTTTTGTTTAGAACTTATGAAATAAAAAGTTAATCAACGGCTCGCTTGGCTTGGAAAAATTTTCAAATGCGGTTATATAAAAATTTATAGTATAGTTTTTTGGATTTATTTTCACTTCTATAACGACAGAGACTTCCAACGTGTTTCACACTCTGTTTTCCCTTCTAAATATTTTGTTAAAACTCACATCTTCCTCTGTATTGTGAAATATTTCATATGTAACTATTTTGAAGAATAAGGGAATATGTAAATACTGATAGTCTGTATCGATATTATGCTAATACGTTATAATACTTATGCTTACATTATGCTTATACGTTATATTGATGACTTTTTTTGTCAAAAAATGATTTAAAAGTTCATATAAAACAATAAATTGGCGACAGTTATGGAAACCGTTGCTGTTGATGATTGACATTGATTTTAAATTAAATCGAGTGTTTAATTATGACGAGAGCCTGAGCCAGAAAACATTGGTATGGTCTCAAGGTCCTACAACTTGGATTGGTTTTCCATGGTGGAATTCCAGGGGTGGAACATCCCTTGGTGGAAGGGGGTATACATCAGGAGAAAACCAATAATCACAGACGATTAAAAATCATATTATTGCAATAATCTATCATTGATATTATGTAACATGCCGTTGGGTTCACGGTTTACCCACGATTTCGCCGAGATCGGAATCAATGGTAATTTCATATATAAACATATATTTTTAATGACGTTTGAGAGTATTGTTATATTCTAATTAGTTTGAGATTTTGTGGTTTGAATATTAATTTGTTAGTTTAAATTCTTGTTCATAGAATACTCTGTACCTTATTCGTTCGATCATTTAAATTCGTAATGAATAAAAATAAACTATAAAATATTATGTTAACGACGTATATTAAACTCAGTACTGTACGAAACAACCCGAGCTTTACGGTTTTATTTCAAATCATTTGTCCATGGTAGGTGAAAATAATAAAACGAATCAAAGTTTTTGAACGGTTTTATTTCACCGTATTTTCACCATCGTATGCTTCGATTGTGCAATGAACTAAGCAATTTTGATTTTTTTTTTATTGACAATAATCAACTTATTACGCGCTGTAAATTAATTATAATTATATTGTGTAAAATGTGTAATATTCGTTCGTTTAGTTTTTGCTATATTTTTTAATTAATATTTCTGTACTTTTGTTCTCGCGGGCGTAAACTAATTTAAATAAATAAATAAGTAAAAATGTCAATTGAAAAATTCACAACAAAAGTCTAGGCGCTCTTTAAATCAAGAAAATTGCACAATATTCGTGCTAAACATATTATTTTATTTTTGAATTCCCGAAACCTCGAAACGCGTGAAATTAATTTTCACAATACACCGAACGAATGACATAGTAGTGATATCTCGAGACGGATTCTAAATGTAATTTTGTCACCTGTAGAGCGCGTTAATTATCACGTCGTCGCGAGATTGAAATTATGCAAATGTCACCACCAGTGCTCGTTACGGTCGTCGAACCTCACATGTCTGGCACATATTATTATATTATTATCATCAGGTACGAGTTGAATAACAAATCGGTTAGGAAAATCGAGTCCCTCCCCCCCCCTATAGTCGGCCGCCCTTATGTTCACAGAGGATCTCGCGCGTTGTAGGTTCAGTGGCGCAATTAGGAACTTTTCAAAGGGGATGTCCACCTATAAATCTCTACTATAATTATTTAAATAAAAAAATTATAGCAATGTTAATGGACAGTTCTTACAAGAATACATTGAATGGAAATTTCGTGTGGCAAAATTTAACTGCCTTTTCTCTGAGCTAACATTTTCATAACGTTATTCGTAGTAGATAAAGTAGATAAATAAAAGACGAGTTTCTCTGAAAATCAAAAAAAGTTTTTTCAGCATAAATATGTTATAGATAATTTTAAAATAAAAATGTTTACCTACCTACATTGTAGGTAGATAGTTGGTAGATTGATAACAATAATTTTATTAGACTAAACAACGATACTTAATTACACAGAATAGATATCTTGTTTCTTGATTTCTACTACATCATAATGAATGATTACCAATATTATAATTTTCAAAGGATGTTCTAACCCCTGTTGATAACCTAATGTTAAATATTTCCTAAAAAATAGTGAGGAATGTTTAAATATTATTTTCATTTATATATTTCTGAATTTAATATAGAGGTTATAATATTATTATAGTATAGTTAAAAGGATTTACTTTTTTCAACTCTCATTGAATAAAATTTCCATAAATATGGTTCAAGGGGGGTGTCCAGACACCCAAAACACCCCCCTTGGTTGCGCCACTGAGTAGGTTCGACTTAATCCGGGGGCGGACGGTCGTACGCACGTTTATAACCGTTTAGGAAGGGTTGCTCGACGATTTATCGGTGACGATAGTATTAAAGTGGTACCGTTTGTGTTGTTGTTGTGGTTTTTACGACTTTTGTGAAAAGTCACCGAGTAAAAACGTTCCAACGACATACATTTGTATTATACACAATCAGCTATTTTCTCCGTCAGGGGCAAAGGGGTGAGGGGGGTTGTTCATTTAGGTCTTTTTTATATACCCAAAGCCCGCCTACCCAGCCTCTCGCGACAACAGCCTGTATTTTCCGGTATATATGTATAATACAATCATAAGACGAATACAGAATATTTATAATACGTTCTTCAATGAAACAATTTTAGCTAAGAATGAAAACCCTTATTTGTTACCTGTATAATGTTTTCAGGGTTGTTACGCACTTAAATTTTTCAAATTCTCTGACTTTTCCAAAATATTTATTATAGATTGTAAAAAAGTTTGAATTAAGTGAATTAGGTACACAGTATAAGTAAATTTTAAAAGATCTACTTATATAATATTTACTATCAAACATTTTCCAGATAATATTGAAAAATTCCTTGACTTTTCCCTGTTTTCAATACCTCAATGAAATTCCCTGACTTTTTCAGATTTTCAAGGTTTTCCAGTGGCGTAACAACCCCGGTTTTGAGGAGAGCGAAATAATATACGACTAGATTCTCGTCGTCGTGCTTTTCGTGTGCCGCATAATGAGTTATTATTCGTTGTATTTTTGTTCGGAAATCGTTAATTATTATTTCTAGAAAGGAATGCGCGCGTTCTAAAATATTGCAGTGATTAGTGCAAAAGACAGCTGACAACGACGGGTTTGACGTAACGAGTACACTTGGATATAGTATATTGTCGTAAAATATACAAAGCCGGGAAACGGTTATAGTTAATAAGTGAAAATTTAAGTACCTAATTAGTCTTACTTTTTTGGTTGCTTTTAACTCGACTAGCTTAAACAAAACTTTAGCATTAAAACAACTCAGTTAATATATTACCAATATATTTTGTCTTAGTTATTTCGTACGGATTCAAGTCGTGATTACTAATGAAATTTTTCGCATGTTGTATTTGAATTTCGCTTTTGAGATACAATTATTATTCAAGCAGATATTATTCTAATTTTACTATCTAATACATTAAATTGTTTGAATACTTACACACACGATGACATTGGAATGTGCTACTAAATTCCGTATTATGTAATTACTTGTCATGAATAATATTATAAAACATAATTTGTTACTGAATGCACGTGGCTAGTAGATACGCTTCTGGATGAGCCCGATATTTGAGCGAAAAATATAAAAAAAAAAAATTCCTAAGTAAGATATTAATATGCATAATAATAAAACGCAGAAATTCGTTTGGGTCCCGATGAAATCCGACGGTTTCTAAAAATCAAAACAGTTTCATTAAGTCCAAAACCGAAGCCATCATAACCGTCACCAAGTTCCAAGTCCTGGGCGGTAGATATATTTTATTATACATTATTATTATTATTATTATATATTTTATTTTACATACATTATACATTGGAATAACAACAGCACACGAATCGACACGAAAAAATCGCGGGGCGGAATTTGAGCACACGATGTGATCAAAGCAATAATTCGCGTTGACCACGGGACCGCAGTACGCCACGGGAAAATATTGATCGCGTCGAAACATCATGTCTCGAGATAAAAGATATGACGTATCGATTGCGTCGGCTATCCACTCCGTCAGCTACTCTTCATAAAAAACTATCCGTCAATGCCGTCAGCTGCTCTATCAACTCCACCGGATACAACTTCTAAAATTATTTATTGACTCTGCTATAGCTAAATATTTCAGTCAACCGACAGACAACCGCCGTCTATGTCACCACCAGTAACGTTTTTTTTTTTTTTTTTTGATTTTAAAATAATAATTTTTATTTAAAACATTAACGATCAATTATTATAATACACTGCCATTTAAATGTATCTAAATATTTGATATAGTTCTTTGTTTGTGAAATTTAAAATTATTATAAAGAATAAAAGATCATGTTTGCGCTCTCTTGAAATCACAGTAAATTCCATTGAAATAATTTAATTAATTTAAATTTTTAATTTAGATATACACTCCACCGTACACTATGCGATTCAAATTTTACCTTCAACTCCCCTTCTCCCCCCAGTTATCAATTTGACTAACATTTTAATTCTTAATTAATCTGCCGTCCCTATTCGGCTATTCATTTTTCTTCATTATATTCTTGTGAATTTTTGTTGTTCTAATTTGTTTCACACTGAAATGTTTAAAAAAAAAAAACAATAACAATAAAAGTAATAAAAACTCAAATTACCACAATTAATAACGACTGCCAGAGAGAGAGAGAGAAAGAGAAAGAGAGCAATACGGTCCGTATTGTGTTAAAGAATAATATCGTTTATGGCGTAGTCGCTTTGCGTCTCGGCGGAGTTTCCTTTTTCTTTTTGAACGCGTCAAAACGGCATTTTGAACGTCGGCCCGCTTGACTAGTGAAAGAGCAATACTTCACCGTTTACAGATATTGGATTGGTGCGGCACTAATTAATTGATGATCGCTTGTAAACGCTTTTAAATTTAAAGAGGAACACGTTTTAATATTGTCTTTGAAAAATACACGCTGCCAAAGAAGAGTTATATAGCTAATTATTAAAAGTGTAACACTGTGTGATTTATTTTGAGACGATTTTTTTTTTTCCAAAAAGGCCACGCAATGCTCGATGGGGCGAATCAAGCGAAGTTTTTGAGGTCAGCTCACACCTACAGATGATGTTTTACACACTTCTTAAGTAGTCGCATTGACAAAATAAGGAATAAGTGAAAAAACAATTGAGTAAAATATATATATATAAGGACACCACATTTCTATGAAATGCAATTTATTTATAATATGACATTGACGCTCGAATGCGTGAAACGATTTTGAAAATTATAATAGTTTACTGATTACAATATAGTGTTGTATAATTATTAAAAAAAAAAAAAATAGAAAACAAAGTAGTTATATATTATTATATACACAAAATATAGTCGTATACATTATGTTACAATTTACGCGTCGCGAAAATAGAATTTTAAAATTTTACTAATTAATATTGACTAATTGCAGTTTAATTTCATCCTCCCCGAGAAAAAAAAAAGTAATAGAAGAAGTAGTGCTCGGATCAAAAGCAGGAGAGACTTTGGCCGTTTTTCGAAATTTTGGAATACCTTCCTACTTGAGAGCTAGTGGCGTGTCAAGGGGGGAAAAGCTTGGGGGTTAGTTGACTCAAAAATGTTTTATATTTAGCGAAAAAAGACGAGTTAAGAATAAAACACTTCAAATTTTTGATTTTTTTTTTTTTTGTTTGGGAATGTTGGCCTGTCGAGATTTTTCACCCACCACTGATCCTTTAGCCCTAGATCCGTCAATGAATTAGGATCGCGAATAACTCGTGTCACTTATTTCTCAATGAATATTTATTTTAATAGTAGAAATAGTAGTATTTATATTAGTAGCAGTAGTAGTAGTAGTAGTTATAATATAATAAAATGGTTTAGGCTAGTATTATCATAATAGAATATAAAAAAATCTCGTAAAAAAAAAAAACTCAAATTTTATATTAAAAATTATATTTGAAACAACTGCGGTCAGGAAAAAGACCAGAATAAAATATATATAATATATATATATATATATGCGACACGTATCCTCGAAGAAACGGCCGTCAGACTTTTATCGGGGGGGGGGGGAGGTAGAAGATTCGGAAGGGGGTGGGTGGGATCGTAGATTGGGTAAATGAGGTAGAAATAAGCTGCGGGTCGGGAAAAAAAGACACAGGGATGTACGTGCGCGTGTCATTTATAGTGACAATTCCGAGTGCTTTCTTTTTCGTGTGTGTACACAATAATAATGATAATAATAATAATAATATCAAAGTCTTTGTGATACAAAACGAGCAAAAGTTGACCTCTAATTAAATATAATATGTTCCGGCGGTCAAACTGTTAGATTAAAAAAACAACATTGATTTAAAAACAAAATTTCGTCATGTTTTTAACGTGAAGCAGACGAGTGAGACGGCAACAGACTACGCGATATAGAAAAAAAAAAAATGATGTAATTTTATTATCGAAAAGTCGATTTCGGAAATCGAAACATCTTGTAACTGATCTAAAAACCGACACAAAAGATAAACGGTCGTAATTAGAGATAGGATGTCGATGATAAATGAATTGTTTTTCCTTTAATCCTATGCAATGCTCTCCAAGCTAAAAATTCGTTTCATGCCTCCCCGATTCAGAATACGAAAATTTAATTTTGTATTTTTAGACGTTTTGGTTATAAATGCATTGTTTTTGCTTTTTTAACGTCATTTTTTTTAATTTTGACGTCATCATTTCATTTTACAGGTTTTGTAAACTATCGGTCATTTTTCTAATAAAATTAATAAGACTTTCAGGAACGATTTTACATTTTTAAAAATAATTTTATCAAAACTGTTGAAGAGTTTTTGTTACAATTACATATATAATTCATTGGTAGATACTAGGGTGCTCACACTGTATCATTACAATTTATATTATATAACATTTGCTTTTACAGAATTTACCCCGATGTACACGCTTATCGAATATTATATTTATAAATTGTATTCAATCAACCCGATAATCTCTCTGTCGATATAATGACATTAAGTTCGATGTTCTCGTCAATTTTTTAATTTTCTTACTCAATTTAAATATGTTTGTTCACTTACAATTACATATTTTTTAATTTGTATTTTAAGCAATTTTTTTTTTTCATCAGATAATTTTTTACAATTTTTAGGTCATTAAAGCATTTTTTCGGGGTCATTTTTGGTACTTTTTTAGGTCATCAACATCCTATCTCTAGACTCGTAATAGTTGTGGAAGCATTTTTTTTTTTTTTTTTGATCTTCAAGGTGAATTCCTAAATTTGTTTAATGCTCGTATTCGGTGGAATACGCGTAAACTTTTAGAGAAAAGGCAAATGTATAAGTCAACACTAGCTTCTTCACTTCGTTCAGAATCTAAAATTTTATTGTAATAGATAATTTATAAGGACATATTTTTCAACAACCGGGAACGTTCAAAAATCAATATCCGTAAAATAAATCAAAGTTCTGCTTTTGGTGATCGTTATTATTATTAGAAAATAAAACATTTTTCCATCGATTATCAGTGAAATTATCACAATAACTTTCACTCGTCTACTTTACATTAAAAAGAACAAAATAGACGTTTTGAATTTTCTCGCGTAAGACACTTGTACACACACACACACACACACACACACACACACACACATGTATTATATGAAAGAATAAAAGAAGAAAAAAAAAATTGCTTTTTGAGCACTCAATACGAGTCTCTGCGCGCATCCCGGGCCCGGCTGTTCTTCACTGCACGTCCTCGGGCGAAAGTCTGAGGCTCACGTTATCCGTCTTCATCGTGGTCATGGTGAACCGGCAGATGTACGTGCCACTCCGTGACGTGTGCGCTCCCCTGCGCAGTCGGTTCTGTCGGTGCGAGCCCCAGCACAGAAATAACCGTTTGAACTCGTTGCGATATTTGCCTGCGAAAACGAACGGTGTTAATGTTATAATCGATACTAATTATTTTCCAGCACTGTATTACAGTCGAACCCGACGTAAGCGGAGGAAACCTTAGAGACCAATGAAAGTTTCAGTTTTACACAGATTATCGTTTAGTCGACGAAAAAAGTTCGAAGAAAAAGTTTTACATCTTTAAATTACCTCCAGTACTCGATTTGTGGTCTTGAAAGTTGTTGTGTGAAACATTTGAACCGTGATTTCTATTTGAAAACAGCGATTCCATAAAAAAATAAATAAACAACAAACACGAGCATCTGTCCTTCGCTCAGATTCTACAATTATTAAATACCTAAATAAATGTGTACGTAAAATAATACTGAACGAGTACTGCTTTTTTCATTGAGGTATTGAAATCAAATTAAATATTATGATTATGAAATTAGTATTTGGTGTAACTCGCTAACAGCTGTAGAAAAGATAATTTCAAACCACCATGATAATATTATAATTTCGAGTTTACCTGTAAATAAATTATTTTTGTAAACTTTTAAATCGATTAGTTATAAAGAAAATCCATTCGACTCAATTCGCTCCCCGGATTTTCTCGGTATCCCATCAAATTCTGTCCAGCCCCGGGTGATAATAATACGAATGGCCCAGGTTCGCTTAAAAATTTATTATTATTTTCACACACAAGCACTTACCACTCATAAAGTTGTATATCAATGGATTTACGGCACTGTTGGCGTAGCAAAGCCAGTGGCTCAGGTTCGATATCAGAGCTGTTAAATCTGATTGTTGAATGCCCACTGTAAATCTGTTTGATAAAAAAAAAAAAAAAAAACTCATTCGTTATTCACTACGTTAATGGTAATAATTTGTAAAATTTTCAGCTAATTACTTTCAGATTGTATTAAATCAATATTTAGGTGAATATAACTCTAATTTAGATTACAATAATTTTAATATTGAACAGACTAGAGAAATTATGGAAATTCGTAGACTTAAAAAGACTTATGACTTATGTTATAAATATTATAAGTTTCCGAACTAAATCTAACAGGTAGTTTAAATTGATAATCATATCGAATTGTATTTCAAAATCATTGAGAATGGCAGCTGTTGCGAGATAGCAGTCACAAAAAAAAAAGATGTACACGTAAATACATTGAGTTTGTTTGTTTGTTTTTTTTTTTTTGTTAAAATCAGAGACAATGGTATAAATACAACCAAAAAGAAAAGACCAACCAAAAAAGAACGGGAAGCGGCGCACAATACAACCAAAAGTGCGCTTCCCGATCTCTCAACTAGAATAGATTGTGTTGGTACAAATGTATGTGCAATACATGAACAATAAATTATTCTTTTGTGTTTCAATGCTTTTTGAATGGATTATTAAATAATAAATATTATATCGTCGTTTAAACGCAGGTTGTTGTTGTTGTTGTTGTTATAACGTATTCAATATTTTAATCGCTCATCGATAACATAATATTTTCTGCTACGATTGTTTTGTATCAGCTGTGCGATCGAGCCGAACAAAGATTCTCAAGACAATTATTTTGTAATATGATATTCTTCTGCGAAAGCGAAATAACGTTTCGAGAGATAAAAAGAGAACAATGCGATGAATTATTTATTTATTATCGTCAGAATACTATCAATCACAGTAAATTTAGTGAGCTGAAACACTGTTTTTTTTTTTTTTTTTTTTTTTTATACCAAGTATTCACATTCATTATAATTGCACATCGAATAAACATTTTTATTATATACGATCCAAAAGAAACGGCCAATGATAATAAACCATAAGTAAACAAATAAATGTGAAAATACATTTTTGTTTACATTTATCTGTTATAATATACATTTCGTTTAAATACAATAATATAAGCAAAACAAACACAAAGCTCAGGGCGGGTATGAAGTGATTATTTTATAATTATTATTTATGAACGCATGTAAAATCTGGTATCTGGTGTGCAAAACGAAAAACGATTGAACAAATCGGAATAATTAATATGCTAAGGTTATAATATATACATAAATACTAAACAGTATAACAGACTTTGTGAACAACTAAAATAATTTTTTGAATCACTCGTTTACTGTGTTTAACATTTTCAACAGACTTACTATAAAAATCAAATTATTTTATAACTCAAACCTTTCGCGATGAAACGAATTTTCACAATTTTGGTGCTGGATATAAAGAGTTTTTAATTGCAATTTAGAAAAGACACATCACTTAAAGCACAACGATTCTACGAAAAATGTATAAAATATCAATAATAATTTTAGCCTGTCTTCAATAAGTATAATATACAGAATTATATTTATTATTCTAATATTAATAATTAATTCGTGATTATTAGTTTTAAACTGCATTCTAACATTTCATTGTGTGAATAAAATGTTGTTTAAAAAAACTTTAAAAAAATATTAATGTTAGAGAGAAACATTAATGTACAATTATATTTATTATTTTCTCTACTTTAGTGCTACATTTAATATTGTAATGATTATCACTTTCTTCATTTGTTGTGAATGTATCTATTTTTATTGCTTTCTAAGTTTTAAAATTTATTAATAATCATTAGTAATAACTTATAATCGAACAAACTCCTTCTCATCACAAGAATTTTTTATTTTTTTTTCATATTAACTTTTATACTTTATGTATCATAATATTAAGTTGAGCTGAATAAATTATTATTGTTAATTGCAGGAGAATAATTCAAGTCGTATAATTTAAGAAGTTACAACATCAGTTGCTGGGATAGGTGAGTACTCAAATATTTTTTTACAAAAATAGGATTTTGCCGTTTTTTTTCTACGATATCGCGCGATTTCAACCACTTTTACTGTAAAAATTTGGATTTGCCAATACTAAACTAATGTACTACATTTATGTGTGTAATAGTGTCGATGACGTCATGTTCATGATCTGCAGATTATTATTAGGACGTAAAACAAACCAGAGTCGAGGACTGCGGCGGAATGGAACGCGTAATACGGTTTTATGTACACATCCGAACTTGAAATAGAAACAATAGAATTCTTTTTTGGAACACAAATCAGTGTGTGTGTGTCTGTGTGTGTGTGTGTGTGTGTAGCTATAGAAAAAAGTAATTTGGCGACGGCCTTTTTCTAAAAAAATCTGAAATGACGCTCAACACCCCCCCTCCTATCCACCCGTTATGTCCATCCCTGAATACGTATAGACATTTTTTGACTCACTACAGAGAAGAGGAGCGAAAATTCAATTTTCAGAAGTCTTGTTTTTAGAATTTCAATCTTTTTCACTACTGTGATTTGATTCGTTTTTTTTTTTTTTTTTTTTTTAAATTACTAAACGCAAAAACACAAAAACATACTTGGCACCATGGGTATTTTCGCTCTTCGGATAGATCCAATCGTGGTGGTCGTGTTAAATTTTAAATTAACGATTCATTATTTTGTTCGACATAACTATTTTGAACCGATACAGGATTATTGGTTTATAGGAAACTAGTTTCAACAGAACTGTAAATACAAGTCTAATATGGGCACGTAGTTTAGGTGAGCAATGGAAGCGACTTCCTCATAAAGACCCGTGTTGTAGTTATTAAATACATAAGTGTAAAATTGAATAATGTATTTGCCCTAAAGTATAATGTTCCAGATAATATACAAATGTTAAGTGTTTTAAATGGTTATATTGCATTTTCACCCGTTGTCTACAAAATAACATATAAAACCCATAGATATATTATACTACACGTATAGTTTATAATATTATTATCTCTAACAAAAATACATTAGGACGTGTAACCTAATTTCCCTCGGGGTGATCGTGGATATTGGTTAACAAAACGTATACCCTTTACTACTACTCGACTTTATATTATAGTAAATAATGTGATTGGAATTATTTTTAAACGCAAAAAAGGTTTTTCAACGAGTTTTTCTAAAATCAATTTCAAGCGCTGTTTCTATGTGGGTCTTTTTTCAAGACATTTTACTACTGTGTTTCGAATATTAGAGAAAATAAATTTATCGGAATTTAAATAAAAACCTAGCGTTAAATGCACAATCATATTATTGTTATGAACGTATTTTTCTGGCGACAAAACAATATTACAGCGGTAAAAGCACAAGGCAGCTTAGTGTAGACGCATCACTTGCATACAGAATAAAATTGCCAACTGTTGTTATTTTCACATGTTCACCGTTCAGGGGTTTTTTCCCTTATTACTTTCGTCGCGGGGAAAATTATATTAAAACGCAGGTACACTACGTCGTGGGATACGTAAGCAGAATTCCGCGGGCTAAACTCGTATTCTCCTCCTGCACATTTTCGTGTCATTAATCGTCACAGTGGCGTATTTAGGAATTTTTCATGGGACGGGGTCCAAAAATTTTTCCCAACACAAAGCTTTTTCTCTCCTACTATTCCCAACAACACATTAATAAGTCTTAAGACTGCAATAGGAATTGTATTAATAATAATTACATTTGATGAAAATAAACATTATTGAAGTTCATTATTAGTTATTTTCGATAACATAACATGCAATTGAAGATAAAATTATTTTACGACATTAATAATACAAAATCTGATTTTAGAAATAAGCTTGAACAAATGAGAATTCATTGAGCCTTCGTTTCAGAAAATTTTGCCACTGGTAGAAAAACATCAACTGGTAGAAATGAAATTCTACAAAAAAATTATCGAGTACAACTTAAATTAAAAATTGAATGATATTTTCATTGAAAAAAAATCGTTGTTTTACGCCAAAATTAACAGTTTTATATAGATATGCTGCCAAATCCCAACTATTTTATCATAAATGTGATAATATGTAACCAAGGTAAGTTGTATGAAATTTTCACCTCATAACATCAAACATTTCAAATTGTATTAAACAAAAATGAAATATTTCCGAAATTTTTCCCAAAAGTGGTTAAATTTGTTTGAAAATATTTTTTAGGGGTTATTACGACACTACCATCAAATTACTAAAATATATTTCATGCAAATCGAGTTTACGACATTTTAACGTTTTAAGTATTTTTACTCAAATTTAAGGTTTTTCTTCATTTTGAAATAACTATTGAGAATTTCAATAAATTCCCTGTCTAAAATATCAACTAGAGCTTATTTCTGATCTATAAGTTTGCCGAGAGAAACTTTTGGACAATTCATTCTACGAAAGTGTAATAATAAAAAAACAATAATATTTAAAATCTTATATTATTAGATAATAATAGATATCGCCGCCCCTTGTGGTCATTCATGTCAGTGTACAAATAATAATATTACAGCCGGGATTCAATGAATTTTTTGTTTTATTCTCTATCGACTTCTTCCGCTTCGACGCACAATTATTATTTATTAAAAATGTAAAACCGTTTATTATTATTATCATTACTGGGACACAGTGAAAAGTATCGGATCTACGAAGATAATAATATATTATCATAATAATAATAATATTTTGTATAACTTTACGAGAGACCAATGGAGTGGCAAGAGACGCGATGCAATATCGAGGAGAGATAATAATATTACATATTATATTATATAGAGACGTTATTAGAAAAACTCGAAAGACCGGAAAAAACTTATGTATACACCGTCTCTCTTGTCTACTACACGTATAATAGTTTTTTTTTTTTATTTTTTTATTGTTACATTGAACGTGTACACAATAAACTCATAATAATATTACCGCATTCACACAACGCAAGTCGGAAGTCGACACACACACAAAGAATACACCCAAGACGACGTGAAATATGTGCTTCATACGTATAATAATATATTATTACACGTGTGTAGTGTACGTATCAAAAGAAACAACTGCGTCATAGACATAATATAGAGACTATATAATATAATATATTATTGTTGTCGAGTGTATAATGTTTGTCGACGGAATTGACTTTTAAGCATTTGTAAAAACACTCAACAGAGATAAACGATGTTGTGGCGAAAAAAAAAACCGATTTCACTCGCGCGAACACATCAAAAAACGTTCAGAAATGTTTTTTTTTCTCGATTTCTAGTTTTTTTTTTTGTTTTCTAATATCGAAAACCAGTAATAAATGACATATAAAATACAATAATTTACGAAAAATTCCCCCGCCCATTAAAAATGTATATGACAGCCGGAGAAGTAAAACAGAAATCACGAGTTATTTATTTGGAATCGTATCGTATACGTCAGATTTAATGTACACTTTTTATTTTATGCCATTATATGACGAAAGACGACCAAGACGGCTAAGAAAAAAAGAAAATTACAAAAGTTTTCAACATCGTGCACAATGCATACATAAGTAGATTAAAAGATTAATGTAAGACGATTTTTTTTTTTTTTTTGTAGTTGGTTGTAATCTTAAAATGTTGTGCTATACAGAAAAATAATGATTTCATTTTTGCTTAATTAACTCATTTCTTTTTACACATTTTGTGTTTTTTGTGATCAGTAATAAACGACTCAAATGTGTCTCCTCCATAAGCTCAGCCTTTGGGAGAAATCATCATTTCTCACATCAAACTGAAGTATATTTTATGAATGTTTTAGATAAATATAAAAAAAGCCGGACATACTTCGCACGATGGGTGTACTTCGCACGACGGGTGGTATTCTCTTGACGGGCGTATTAAATTTTAAAGAAACGATAAATCATTTCTTCAGTAAAACGATTCTAAACAAAGGAAATTAATAATATAAGAAAAAAAAAATTTT
>JAIPRM010006917.1:0-17892 GCA_025469315.1 Stegophylla sp. TES_Ste_2020 | reverse complement strand
TATATAATATAAGCATTTAATTACTGAAGGTTGATAATGTTGTATTGCATCTTATATATTTTTCGACGCTGAATACGATGGTGTGAGTTAAAATCTACGTGCAACAATAGTTTTCTATCTATTTTATTCTATTTTGATAATTCAAATATTTAATTATTATTATATTATTAACTTCCTTCGTTCAGAATCGTTTTACTGAAGAAATGATTTATCGTTTCTTTAAAATATAATAAGCCCGTCAAGAGAATACCACCCGTCGTGCGAAGTACACCCATCGTGCGAAGTATGTCCGCTTTTTTTTTTACATTGTATTTAATAATAATTAAACACATTTATTGCACACCTTTAGACATTTTAAAAACTTTAATTAAAAAAATAAAAAACATTTTAAAAACTTTTTAAGTCGAATTTTTTTTCTAAAACCTCGATAGGTCGAAAAAATTGCATTTGCCTTGAATTTTGACTTATCAAGGTTCTACTGTATATGATTTCTACTGTCATTTGATTTAAATTCATTTTTTTTTTTAAATTGGAAAAATAATCATTTTGAGTCCGTGGTAAAATATCAGAAATGCAATCGTCCTCCCTCCAACCCTCATATATATATATATATATACATACCACCCTAAATGAGTTTGTATTAGATATTATGTGGTCGTAAAGCTTTCAACCACATATTATTGTGTGATAAAAAGAAAAAGTAAATAAAAGTTTCCGATATTTTCAAATTTTTGTACCAAACACGGATACATTTTATTGAGTCTGATCAATACTGAGATAGTAAATAATCAATTTATTTAGTTTTTAGGATTATTATTTCGGATTTATCGCTAAACGAATAAAATGAATTATGTGAAATTACTGCGTTACTGTAACTACTGGAAAATGTCGAAAATAATGTGTGTAAATAACGGTTTAAATTACATTTAAGGTTTACAAAATAATTAAATGAGACTTATGTAGTTTAGTCCGACTACATTTACTCAAAAACGTTGTTAAAAACTAACATAGAACTTAACCTATTTTAAATGTTATCTCTCATGTATATTTTATATTATATGAGTAATGGGTGGAGGGGTTTTAGCCCTTTAACCTTTTCTCTGCGTACGCCACTAGATATTATATCTCTAATGGCTATAGCAGCCGAAATTTTAATAAAAGATCAGAGAAAAAAAGAAAACAGTAAAATAAAGGGTGTCGCATATAACATATTTGAAAATATTACAACCTAGGTTAGAAATCTCTATTGTCGTTTTATTCGATATATTTTGATAAAATGAATATTTCATAAACGTGAAATACATTGTAAAAAGCAGATGATTGGCCAACTGTTTACTCTTGTCTTATTGTGAATTGAGAGAATAAAAAGAACACAATATGTTGTAGTAAACCCGGATAAATTTTTACAAATACGCTAGAAATGTAAATAAAAAGGGACTTGGGTTTGTTTTACATACTCGTATAGTCATATATAATAGATACCTCTAGTCAGACTGCATAATATTACAATACATTTATTTCAACTTTATTGCTTTATTTTCGATTTTAAGTTTTCAATACTGGTTTGAAATCATAACTGTGTATTTTTTTCTTTTATGAACGTACAAAAAAACCTACAGTCTAATGCAAATCCTGTGGCTTATACATAACATAATATAGGTAAAATTCAATTCATCCATGACCGTTGACATATGTATTGTATACCAAACTTTTATTGTCCATTCCTAACAAATATTTTTCTTCACGAGCAATGGTTTGTGCAAGTTTATATTATGAAACAAACAAGTCATGCTTTTCTATTATTATTATTATTCGAATTCAAAGAAATCTTTTTCCCCCTCTGCTCTCGTACAGTATTTTAATTCAGAATTAATAACAATTTTAATTAAATAATTAAATTCTTGCGGATTACCTAATTATTATGTGATCTACAAGATAACCCATTATTTAAGTAATTTCATTAAATTCTCGTGGATCATTCGATGATATATTTTAAATGACATATTTTATAATCAACAGGATGTTTAAATAAAATATCTATAACTAAATTAATTTATTAAATTAATTATTTATATTATAGAACCTATAATATACACGATTTAAATTTTATAATATAATATTACAGATTTTTCTTACGTAACGTAATATTGAAATCTTAACACTGCTAAACGTGTTAGTAAAAAATAATAAATAGGTACAATAAGTTAATAACTTATTTGATACCGATATCTACTGTTTATTTTTACACAATAGCATTTTTGTTTTTTTTTTTTTGTTTCATGTCATATTTAATAATGAATCAATATTTTAGTTGTAAAATTTCTCGTTTTCTTCCATCTTTATTATTTATAGAGATTGTCAAGCTTATTTCATAAGTACTACTATAAAAAAATAAAATAAAATAAAAATTACTTTGCTTTTTAAAACTCTATGTCAATCTTTACACACTAAACACGCACTTTCGTGCAAATATCTATTACGAAACTTTTCCTTTTAATTGTAATAATCGATTAAGGCGCTGTTGAACTGCCAAAATATGATCACCTAATTATTTATTGTGATTAACCTCAAAAATAATGTTTATAAATTAGATATATAATATATGTTATTCTCTATATGTATTAGAATTCCATTCAATGAAACATGAAAATTCCACAATCGTACGAAAATATTTAGTAGTTTTTGAACTCCACAAGTTACGTAGTGTGCAAAAATATGCAAAATGAGAAAATTTGAATCCAAGTTTGTTGTACTCACTGCAGAGTTTCCTTGATGTTACCTTTTATGTAGGATCTTATTCAAGTACAAAGTAGAAAATTAAGTTTTCGCCAATAAACATTTTATTCAACTAAATATTTATTCAACGGCACGAAGTATAGGCAATCCCTCTACACGTGTGCGTGTCGTCAACACGTAAGTAGAATCAATAATACCTTAATATAATGCGGTAAAAGAAAAAAACTCTTCGGATAAGATTGCATAATATTACAATATTTTTGTTTTGGTAAATATGCTTATAAAATGTATATGCACACGCACACGTACATTAATATTACAACGTGTTACACTAAATGTGTACTTTGGTTTAAATTTCTCTGTAATTATAATAGTATTTTACGTATAAATCGGTAAAGTAGATTGATGCTGTTTTTTTTTTTTTTATTATTTTCGTTATATGCGTAATGTTTATTTCACTCAAATAAATGCTGCTTAAAATTCGTTTCAAAAATGTTAATAATATATCATGTTATGTGCGTCAATTCTTCTCAGTTATTTATGAATAAAACTGATATTTTTTGTTACATGAAAGTTTGAGTGAGAACGTTATATAATTAAAATTATTTAAACTCAAACGATTCTTGTGATGGCACACATCCAACGGAACGAAATTTTGATACTACAGGATTTACTTAGAGATTAAAATGATTTATGATTCCACTAAGCATTCATTTTAGTAAGTGTTTTACATTGATTTAGGCCGTTAAGCATCTAAATATATGGTTTAATAAGTGATATTTCACTTGAGCACTTGCTCTTCATGTTAATTATTCTAAAGATCGTTTATCTCTTCAGTCCTAAAATGTTTTATTTCATAGATTAATTATTCTTTCATTTCGATATAGGTGCTTTTTAGATTCAGAGCGAACCGAAGAACGTATTAGTTTAACAAATTATGTGTGTCTTATGTATATTATCACGTTTTCTAGTCTTAAAAGTGACTCCTTTATAGAACAAAAGTGTTTTCTACGTAATACAATAAAGAGGTAATTTATCAAAATCCTTAAAATGTTCTCAGAAAAACTGCATATCATTTGAGTTATACGATAAAATACATCATGAGATAGATTTGGATTAATTAATTTTTTGTTTAAAATTGGAGTTGCTGAGGGTTAACAATTGTTATGCATGGTTACTCATATATTATACAGGTTAACTTATATTTACATTTTTATTAAAATTAGTTATGTAAATTTATACTTATGTATCAACTTTAAACGTGAAAATACTGCAGTATTGATTATTTTCATGAGCAATGATATGGTAAAGGATTATTCTAACGTAGTTAAATAAAGTAATAATAATTTAATATACATACTAAAATAGGGTCTTTTATAATATTTTAGGTCATGGAACCATTTAAAATATTAAAAAATAGCTTTGAATCTTTTATAATTAAAAAAAAAAAAAAGTTTATTATATTAATTAAAAAGTTCAGAGCGGTTTTCGGATCCTTTAAAATTCACGAATAAAATAAAAAGAAAACCACATAAATATATCTGTGCGTTGAAAACTTTGTAAAATCTAAGATAACAATAAAACCGAAACTCCATGTCCGACTCGTGTACCAAATTATAAAAATCTATGAATAAATATTGAATATTTTATTAATTTTTAAATATATTGTAAAAGTTTTCAAAACGTTTTACATAAAAATCTTGTTCTAAAATTGGGTTTCTATTGTACGTTCCATTTTATTCAACGCACTGTAATTTAGTTTCAATTTTATTGTCCAAAAGAACTTTGAATTTAACTGTAGCTGTTAAGGTCGTTATGCGATATTAGATAAGTTTTTATACGAAAGTAATAAAATATAATATACCTGTCTGTATATCAAGAATGACACAACCGGAAGAAGAAACTAGTCTATTATACTTTGATATAAATTTTTTTTTTTTCAGAGTGTTGAAAACCTTTTATTATTTTCGTGGCTCATACAAATACTGATGCCATTATTACATTATCCTTTTCACACTCTTCCCTCGTTTCGTAGAAGACCACATTACAATATTCATGTTTATAAATTGAATTGAAGTTTCGATCTTGCTGTTCGGATTTAGTTATAACGTTCTATATTACACTTTTAATAACATTTTATGGATTGAGTAGAGTATCACGCGTCAAGGACGAATTTTATGGGATGTATCGCAGATAGAAAAAAAAAAAAAACTAATTATTAAAAATATTTTTTGTTTCCTGTCAGAAATATTGTGAAATGACTACATTTCGGTATTGTGATAGCCAACGTGTGACATTTAACCATAACATTATAAAATCAAAATGTGTTAATTGATATTTTCTGAATAATATAAATCAGTGATAAAAATGCAGAGCTTTTACATTGAATATTTTATGATTATTTATGAGTTAATAAATCCACTAAAACTATCTTTATTGAAACTACAGTTTGAAAATTGGAATGTCTCATAACATTTTTGTTTTGAGTAATGTAAATAAATTCAACAGTTCAATGGTTTTTGTGTTGTTGATACTGCTTCATACAGGCAAGCACACAAGAAGACAAATATATCAATATAAACTTTCGTTAGGATTTAAATTTTAGATTTATTTCGGCACAAGAACAAAACACATGCAAAGTTGAATGGATTTAACATGAATACATTTTGTATCACGTTGTAAGTTACTTTATATGTACTTACTTAAAATCTTTTATGATATCAATAAATATATCTATTTTGTAATAAATCGATCTATGATTATTTTATTCTGATTGATGTATGTTATTTAGATTTTAATTGTGTGAGTGTTTAGGAATAAAATGTTTTTATTTTTTCACTAAATAATATTGAGTTTACCATAGTTTACCATAGTTTACATATGACCTATGGGTTATTATTATCAAAAATACATTTTCTGTAAACAAACTGTCCATGTGACATTGTCAAATAGAGTACAATAAAATTTTATATGTATTATGAATATATATATATTATTTTTGACAGTTATAATAAGTGAAAACTGGTAACGTAATTTATATTCTTTTTTGTCATATCTTTCTAAAAAAACTAAAATAATAGTGATTGCTCTTTAAGCTTATTATATATATATATATATAATATATATACATTGTTCATCAACTCATAGGTCAACATCATAGTAAGTTTTGCAGATTTATCAATGCTGTATAAAAAATAACTTTGATGTGATATTTAATTCAAGCATTATAGGCACTAAAAGGAAAAGGAATAGTAATGTTTGAACTGATCAAATAACACTTAGACACATATGATTCTATTATTATTAGTAATATTATACTCCATTGTTTGACAACATTTTATTCATATGAAGTGTAATCATTTTTAGAAAGGTTGAAATCAATGTGCCTTGCAAGCATTTGAAACATATTAATTTAGAAGTTATAGCAAAATAACTAAAATAGATTTCGTCAAAATATAGTTTATGGTAAATTATATTGTTTTTTTTTTTTTTTTTTTTACTCAATCTTTTGTAATTCTTTTCTGCGCTTGGGCAAACTATTGAGAATTTAGAAAAAAACCTGATTTTTATACCAAACAAGATGACATTTCAAATCTTTTGTTCGAACATTTTTAACTACTTTTTTAGTTTTTATCACCCTAAATTTACATAGGTACATTTAAAAAATTATATTGTAAAACCAATGCACTATAAACATTATGCTCTACGTCTCTAAACAGTATTTATATTTGAACAATCCATTTAGAGTTGAAATTATTTTTGTGTTAGCTTAAGTACGGCAATTATTGAATTCGTATATTTTATCGTCAAAAACTAAACACCTCATTGACGTAAATAATAATGAATTTCTGAAGAATAAAACGTAATATTACTTTAAATAGCTACCAAACAATTATTGCGTTGGTTATAATATACTTTTTATTGCTTGGATCAACAAAACTGTATAATATAAATCGCCAGTTTTGGGTTTACTTCCATTTGCTTTTCAATCGAAAAATCAACCTAAATTCTAAAGCCATCCGACATAATAGTTGTTTTATATATAGAAACGAAATCGTGAAAGTATAAATAAGAAAATGCATTATCTAAAGACAAAAAAAAGTATATATATATATATATATTTATAAATATTTACTCAACAATTATTCGAATGAAAATGATTGAAAGTGTATCAGCTATGGAACAAACGAGTTGTTTATTTATTTTTTTACATTTTAAAATATCGTTTGACTTATAATAATAATAATAATGCTATAAATAATTCTGTGTGAAATAATTTTCGATTTCTGTTTTCACGATTTATTGTTAGACATATTATGAATGTTGCATAAGATTTAGGTACCTAATCTTATGCGTCACTATACTTTATTCACTACATTGTGTGTTTGGCAGACTTCTGGGGTTTTTTTTTTTTACGATTTATAACATGTCACAAGTGTAGAAAATGTCTTACAGGCTGCTGGTGCGATATGTCTCGTTGTAAAAAATTGGTGTTACGATTTTCGAAAACAAATATATGTTGAATTTGTAAATTACGTAAGAAATATTCGACAAAGGTTTGATATGTTTGGAGTGGAAAAAATTAAAGAGCTTTTTTTTTTCAAGCATAATAAATACACCACAAATCGATATTAAAAAAATGGTACTCAATGAACGGGCGAACATCAATTTCTAGAGTTAAAACATTATTCTCACGCAGAGTATTAAAATATCTAGTAATAATACAAGTAGGGGAGTAATTAAGCGGGAATGAGGGGGACAAATCGCCCAAGTGATATGTATTCTGAGCGAAACGAATTGATTGTGCAGGGAAGCGTTTTACAAGTATGACAGAATGCGATGTATTTTGCGTGTAATATCTGGGTATGTTTATTCCTAAGGTAGTTTCGAATTCAAAATGTCAGTTTTACAATTTTAATAAATGATAGGCGTTTCAAAAACAAATGGCTTCATACATATTTGATGTATATCATATAGGAAACTTGACCTATAAACTCCACAATGTTTGAATTAGCAAAATACGAGTTAGTGAAAACGATAAAAAAGCACTTAAGTAACCTGTCATTCGCAAAAAAAAAAAAAAAAAAAATAGTAAAAATACATTAGCAGTATCAAAAATAGTTGAGGAACCTTCTCAGAATTCTCACGTTCCATCTTTTATGTTATTTTTTAAGGTTCTAAATGTATTTTGAAAACCATATACGAATATTTACATTTGAAATTGTGCTAATTTTCAGTACTTACGTATAGGTCAGTCGTAATAAGAATGTTTTGGAAAGTTGATTTTAAGCCATAAAGTCACAGAATTCGATTTACGTTAACACAGAGCTTAATTAAATATCTATTTAATTGGTAAAAAATAGTTAATCTTATTTTCTAAAAACATTCGTTTAGTAAGAATAAAGTATTCAATAATAAATTAAAACTGATATAATTTTGTAAACGTATAAAAATATTAGGAAAAAAAGTTTCATCAAACAGCGGAAATAACACTGTTTAATATTGTTTAACAGTTATATGTAATAATAATTTTTGATATAAAATAATAAATTAAAATAACCGTTTATGTTAAAATCAAGGTAATTTTACATTGGTTAATGATCCTAACCACAAATAAAGGTTTTTTTAAACATTTTAAGCTCTTCTTTCTAAACTCTTTTCTTTTATTAAATTTAACTGCTTCTATATTGCCTGTTTGATCAATCCGAAAATATCAATGCATGCGCAGTGTACACTTTTTTGTAACATGTATCTACATTTAATCGCGTTTTGTTTAAAATTAATGTTAATAAGTAGGCACAGAAAGTATTTCAGAAAAATATCATAGAACGATTCTAATTCAATAATTCTTTCGCGTGTTGACCTAAGCGAATAAGATCATAAATCAAAAATGGCTGTACTACATTCGATTGTTCGCTTCGGTTGGTTTTTATTTTTAGATACCGTAGTCTCAAGATATTATATGGTATGAAATGCTATTTTTTATCGCCAAATATTCGATATATATATTATCCCGAAAAACATAACTATAAAATGAGGAATTCTCGAAAATTCGTACACGCAAAAAAATAATTCAATCGTAAGTTTAAGCTAACGTCATTGTATCATGCATAATACATCGTTGTGTCCGTTGATCTATCAAACATTTTATCAAATCAAAAAGTGTAACTTAAAATGTGAAACAGAATAATAGATGAAACTTATAATAATAGTTATGAAACAAATTTAATAAACATTTGAAATTTTTAATAAATTGAAATGAGGATTTTACTTTTATACTGAAAAATATTAATAAATGAGTTTAATAAATCATTTTTACGTCCAAATTTGGTATTCATATTATTTTTCATTAAGAAGTTTTAATTAATTCACATTTTTTCTTTCTTTTTTCATAATAATTATTTGAAGTTTTGAGATTATATTAAGTTCATATGACTTTATACATTAAATTAAATATTTTGCATTATTATTATTTCTCAACATTTTTTTCCGTTTATGCGTATAATGTACATTATGTTTATGCGTATGTTCTACAATATAATATTATATTTATTATGTAAACCTAAAATTCCCGATATAGCGACATAATATTTCTGTCGAATGTTTTTACACAACGCGTTAAAAATATAATAATAATTAATTCAAACGTTTTGAACGATTTATCGCGTCATACGAATATTATTATTAATTTAGTTTATTTCACACTTTTAGAAATGCCACTCGACACGTCTTGTGGTAGGTACAACGAACGTAGTTGTCAACGCGTACATACGATGTGTGTGTGCTGTTTTTGTGGTATTTCAATCGTTGTGCGACAATGTTTCAACATTGACACAGTTCGGCGAAAACACAAATAGCATCCGATTCCCCGACAAAAGCCATTAAGCAGACTTATTGGAGTACCGTCACTTTGATCGGAAATCCCTTTTGGTTTTAACGTCCCTCCCCCCCCGCGACGATCGACAAAATAATCGTGCGCTACTATAGGGTCAAATGCGATTCTGTCTCTGCGCCTACAAAACAGACCACAGTAGCGAGGATCGATGTTCACCGGACGTCCGGCAATAATCACCGGAGAACGGGAATCATAACTTTGTTAGGTACTCTGTACAGAATTAAAGATTCAAATCTGAGCGTATATGAATTCAACGAGTACACAATTATATGACGTGCAGGCGACAGTGGTGAACTCGGGATTTCGTTTTTGGGGAGGGCTTTTAAGAAATTATCTATTAGATAAAATAATATTCCCTGTTATTATTATTATTGCAGTCACTTATCATAAGTATATGCTATCTATAGTATGCCATTAATCAAAATAACTCGGCAACACTATTCATAAAACTGTTGCAGTAATCTGTGTTTGAAATTTGTCAATATGCAGTACTTATAGTTTTATGAAAATTGATTAACTATATAATTTAAAATAATGTAATTAAAAAAAAAAAAAAAAAAAAAAAAAAATGAAGTATTAAAATTATGGTGGCTTAATACATATAAATGTAATGGATTATCATTACAGCTTAAAATTAAACTCGCAACACGCCTAATTTATTTTATATTTAATATTTTCTAATGGAAATAGGTAATATTATGACTCAGTTATAAACTAACCTAAAATTAATAATTAGTTATTCTTATTATTAATATTTATATTAATTATTTTATGTCAATTCTCTACACGTACACTAATAAGAACCACATGTCACACCATCAAAGCTGTGCTTCGATTTCAATAGTTTATAATTATTGACTTTGTATTATTGTTCTAACAGAACTAAGAAAAAATTGTATTTTTAATTTAAAAATTAAAAATCGGTTATATCGATTTAAATATACTGAGATAAATATATATTATTTGAAAACATTTTTGGGAGGGATTTTAGCCCGGTATCCACCTCCTTGGTCGTGCCTTCGATAGGTAATGCACTTGTAAGCGTCGAGTATGTCACAATTTAAACCATTAGGTTTATAGTTAAATATATAATTAATTAGTTAAAAATATTTAAAGAATTTTCTATTAGAGTTTATATCGATTTAGTTGTAGGCACATTGAATAATTTTAAACAAATCGTAAACTTGGAAAAAAAAATCCAAGCTCACAGTTAGTTAATTCTGTGACTTTGAGATCGCCGATCGAAGATCAGTTCATATAAATATAAATTAAATTAATGCATTAAGTTTATTTATCTTTCTTCTTAGAAATGGTATAACTTTCAGCGTAAAAAAGATGTTAAATATCTAAGTTGAAACGTGGTTTTCAAGCTTTAAAACTAACCTATACATTGAATTAAACATTTTTTTTTTTTGTTCTATTTTTCTATTAATAATGAACTGCAAAAAGTCAATACATAAAATGATATTAAGTGACATATAAATAAATGTATACATTATAATATATCTATACAACCGGGTACGTAAAATTAGAAATAAACTGAGTAGTACACTTAAAAGTTTATAACTCATTACAATTTAAAGTCAGAGTTTAGCCAATAAAAATATTAGCTTTTATTCAGGCTGACTTTTAGATAAATAAAACTAATACCATAAACTTTCATAATATTATGCAAAATATAACATGAGTATTAAAAAAAGAAGTATTAATTAAAATATAATACACTGACTAAGCATTACATTCCTTTCATACTTCTTTTGTTGTCATATTATAATACTGAACGAAGTGAAGAAGCTAGTGTTTTTACAATGATATTTATTTATTTTTTCTGTGTACAACTTTTCGTATAGAAACACTTGTCCAAAAGTTTCGATCAATAACTTTTTGAAATCGGATTTGCCTCTAAATTTTACTTTAAAGAGGTATATTTTGAATTTCTCAATTCTTCAATTTTTTTTTTTGTTGGAAAAAACTACCCAAAATAAGACAAAAACGACTCGGAAACCATAATTTTTTGATCCGAATTTTATGAAAATTTAAACATAGATAGAAAATAATATAAGAAAGATTTAGGCGCAAAAAAATTTTGAAAATGTAAAAAAAAAATTTTAGACATTTTTCTAACTTTTTTTTTTTCATTAATTTTTTATATTATTAACTTCCCTCGTTCAGAATCGTTTTATTGAAGAAATATGATTTATCGTTTCTTTAAAATTAAATATACCTGTTTATTATTTATTTTATACCTTGTTTAACAATTCGTTCGGGAGACTAATGAGGCTGATCAAAAGTGATGATAATAATTAACCGGGAAAAGGGAAGACTCAATTTATTATACTTGTGCGAGGTTTTATTACACGTAAACGATGTAGACAAAGAAATGATAAATTGGAGTCGAATGGTTTGTGTTTCAGAGAATATGTCACGGATTTCCTCCGTTTTCAACTACCTGTGTATTTATTCACATGCAGACATCGAATGGGTGTAAATACGTTTGCTTTGATATAAGAATATTTCAGTCGTAAAACATTCCACATTTCCCCTCCTAAACGTGATTCTTTATTCGACGGTCGGTCGCAGATTTATTTTTTTCTTTGCTACGCATTTATTTCTAGGTAAACACCGTGTTTCCTTTGTGTTCATCATCACGTTCGCTATGTTGTTATCATTCGCTTGCACTATAGAATTTAATCGTAGCACATTTATTCGTACAATCTTCTGAAAATTATTCCATACGTTTAAAATGTAACTGTAACATAATATAGTTACTTAAATAACGACTTTGATAAACACACAACAGTTTAATTTATACATGCTCTTGGTATTAGTTTCTTCAGCCCGCAACTTCAGCACGACCTATTACCATCACTGTTCATCGTTTATCCCGATGAAATTAGTAAAAACACTGGATCACGTACAATAACGAATAAGGCACTCTATTTCGATCGGGCGGCCTTGGTTTACACACAAAAGTACCACTCATTTGGGCACAATTAACCTCAAAATGAATAAACATTAGGCACACATCTACTATGACAACTTAAAACTATTTCCAGAAATTTATTTTCTAATGTGGTACGCATAGGCGTATTTAGGGGGGGCTTAGGAGGGCTAAGCCCCCTCGAAACTAGTCATAGCCCCCCAAAGTTTTTTAAAAATTGCTTAAGATTAATGTACTTTACCGAGGATAAATCAGTAAATAAATATTTTAGCCCCCCTAAATATTATTTTCTTAATTACGCTAATGGTAGTACGTAAGTACATTTTCCTTCCCACTTTACAGACTAAGAACTATGTCTATGAAAATAGACATAGGTGTAGTTAAAAATGTACGATTATAGCCTTAATCGTAGTGTAGTTAATTCGCTTGGATAGTATATAACAGTGTAATATATTCGTTCAGGTAAAAATAAAATAAAAATATTAGATTGTGCGAAAAGTAGTTGTGGATTTAATTTTATAGTGTGCCCAAACGAGTTCCGTTATTTCAAGTAAAAATTGTAGATTGTGCGCAAACGAGTTGAAGCCCTTTTATCTGAACACCTAACCACGAGTTATATAGGACGGTACCAATATTGTTGGACATTTTTCTGAACGCAAATCGTCTGTCCACAGCGATCCAGGTGAAGGTGAACAGGGCCAAACATAATATAAAATAACACTAACTACATTAGTCTCCTCAATTCTCTGTTCACCCCATTAATTCCGTGACGTTTTGAAGTTATTTACAATACTTGCACGCTTGTCGTTTGTATACAAGTCCAAAATATAAACAGCGCCTTTGAAAAATGTTTAAAACTATCATTCCCAAAATTCACGCCATTTATTATTGTAGCCGATATGAAATTCGAACAACTGTGTCCCACGCGGTTATAATTTTAAATATTTGTCAATACAACGAGTATGTATATACTTGTTCGTAAACGGATTCAATAAACTTCTCAACCTATTACGTTAAGAATTATTTAGATTTTAGTTTGAATTTACTTTTCGAGTATTCTTTGGGATTTTATTTTTCGATTTATTGCATACTCGAGTTAAACACTATCGTTTTTCAGTTATGTTTGGTCCGTGGTTTATTTTATTCCTCCAAGCCTGGTTAATAAACTCATTTCACAACTGCAACACAGAAAACTAGAATTTACCTATACGCTTCTCTTAGTTTTAAAAACAACGCGTCTACAGGATTATTTTAATATTAATATATTATGCATATCCGTAGAATTAATATAAACGATGAACAGTGATGGTAATAGGTCGTGGCAAGGAACGTACAACACGATTTCGCACTTTTTATTTTTTACCCGAAAAAAACTCGATACGATTACGAATTTCTCATCTTTGTATGTTTGAGCAGTTTTGTTTCATATACTGTTGGATTTAAAGAAATTAACAATTTGTACTAAAACGCATTTGATGTAGTTATATTTTATTAGTATAATGTAATACGCACGTAGTCGGAAATATTGTTTCAAAAATAATTAAAAAAATAAATTATAACAAAGTTTAAGTTGATTTAAATACAAAAAATTTGCCAAAATTAATTATAACGTAATAAGAATACTCGAAAATAAATTATTAAAGTGTTCGGGGCTGAGTTTTCAAAAAGTTGTACGAATTTGATTTTTGTTATATTTTATTTTGTTTTTCGACGCTTGATTGTTTTTTTATAATAATATAATTTATTTTTGACTTAACGTATTAATTACGTTATTAATAGAGTTGGAAAATGTTTTGAATTTGATAAGCTTAATTGTTGTAATAATTTGTTTATTGTTGTAACGCGCAATCAATGTTTTTGACTTTACACGTATTACGTTATGCTACTAAAATAAATTACATCAAATACATTATAGGACAATAATTATTGTTAATTTCTTTACATCCAACAGTATTTAATAAAATTGCAAAAACATAAAAGGTGCGCAATCGTGTTGTGTTTGCTCAAACATAAAAAGGTAAAAAGCATCGTGCGTGGCAAGTGGCGTATTGTGACATACCTTAATTATTATTGTATTGATGTGCGAGGAAGAATTTAGATAGGAAAATTGGGCATTCCCACAGGGCTCGTCGAGGGCATTAATGGGTAGTACTACTTTTATTAGTGGGTCGTTGTTGGTAAATTTAACAATTTATTCGCCGCCGAGGCCATCAGTTAGTCAGTCAATTATTATAATGGATGAGAGCGCTTCCCAAAATCGCCGTTTGTTTGTTTCTTTGTGTGTGTGAGTGTAAATCTATCGTCATATACATATACAGTTTTAGACAGAACCTACAGAGTCAACTGTAAATGCATAGAATACATATACCGAGAACTTGGTAAGAAGAGGTATACAAGTAAAGAGAGCAATGATCCAATAATTGTCAGTAGATATCAATGATAAACCGATAATATTAAGTTTTAATTTGCGCGGACGAGTATTTTAGATTCTGAACGAAGTGAAGAAGATAGTGTTTTAACAATGATATTTATTTTATTTTCTTCTGTGTACAACTTTTCGTATGGAAATACTTATCCAAAAGTTTCGATCAGTAACTTTTTGAAACCAAATTTGCGTCTAGATTTTACTTTAGAGAGGTCATTTTTTGAATTTTTGAATTCTTCAATTTTTTTTTTTTTTGGAAAAAACTACCCAAAATTCGACAAAAACGACTCGGAAACCATAATTTTTTGATCCGAACTATATGAAAATTTAAACATAGATAGAAAATCATATAAGAAAGATTTTGACGCAAGAAAATTTTGAAAATGTGAAAAAAAATTTTAGACATTTTTCTAACATTTTTTTTCTCATTTATTTTTTATATTATTAACTTTCTTCGTTCAGAATCGTTTTATTGAAGAAATTATTTAACGTTTCTTCAAAATTCAATACACCCGTCAAGAGAATCCCACCCGACGTGCAAAGAACACCCCGACGAGCGAAGTACACCCATCGTGCTAAGTATGTGCGGCTTTTTTATTTCTTAAACACGAATTACTCATTAGTGAGCAATAGGTAGCAGGTGTCAGTGAATATTAAACACGCGATTAACGAAGAAAACGTATAAAACTATACTTCAGTTTAAGTTGTGACCGATGATTCTGAAACAGAAATAAACTAGTTAAAAACCTAAATCACTATTGGTAAGTACCTTTGAAGAATAGATGAATTTAATGTAATAGAGATGAATCGAATATAACTCATTAAAATAAAAATAAACTAAAGGCAACATAATTTATAAATCGGAATTAAAATATGAAAAGTTGTTTTATATACATATGAATCTATAAGAATAGTAATAGTACAACAGGGGTGGCCAACTCATGTTCACTAGCCGCACGTATAAATAAAATTATATCAAGAGCCAAAAAAAGTCTTTTAAATTAATTTTTAGTGTATGTTATTGAAAACAGATGTCCACTATTGAATCTCATTGCAATAGTTAAGGCAACTCACGAAATAGAACTTTTAGAATTTTAGTCTAAAAAGTTTAAAAATAATCCTCATTCTGTTATGGAATTTTGTAAGAATATCTCTATTTTGAAGAACCCAAACATCAATAACTGTGCATAATAAAATTAATAATAATTGCACATAATTAAAAATCAATCTTTGAAATGCCATTTTCTTGTGAATTATTTTAATTGATGATGAAAATAGCCAAATCCAAATATTTTTCATATTTAACTAAAGATCATCTTAAGGAAAAACTGAGTCGATCATACTTCAATGTAACCAGATAAGAAACACATGGAAATAAAGAATATAAAAAAATATATATAATCTCAACAATAATACATGTTTAACTTTATACTAAAACAGTTATTTGTACAATGTCAATACAAATTCAAACTTTATACACTTTAAGTCATAATTCAAAATTTAAAATTGTGATGAATAAAAAGTATTATATTATTAAATAAGATTATTATTGTTTTCGAAAATAGAATGAGAGCCACAATTTGGTTACTCCTGTAATAGTAGAATATATTGTATTTATTTAGTGACACTATACGTTTCATGTGGAGGGCATGAGACTTATAAATTATAACATTTGCGTATTTGTTAGTAGTATATGAAATAATAACAGAGTAATTTCAAAATCCATTTCTTGCTAAAAGGAGCTCAATACTAAACATTTAAGTGCATATTTTAGGGTTTTGGTGTTTTTTTTTTTCAGTTTTTCTGTTATTTTTCTAATTCATTTACAATTAGTACGGAAATTACTAAAACAGTGTCATGTGAAAGATCATAATAGAAAATTTGCTGTGATTGACGAACTTAAATGACATAAAACGATTGATTTACAAGTGATTTGTTGTCGATAGATAAAAGAATTTCCGGAATATTCATTAATGCAAGTGGATAATGTCCAATATCAATTAATTGATTAATTATATAATATCAATATCCCTTCATGGTTTAATGCTGAGTTAAGAGACATGATTAAACAAAAAAATACAGCACACAAAACTTTTAAAATATCCGGATGTCCTAGTGATTATATTAAGTTTTCTCATATCAGAGCTAAATGTAAACGTATGACTAAAATTTGCTATAGCAATTTTATTGATTTTACACAAAACCAATTAAAGAGAAACCCATGATCTTTTTGGAGGTTTATTAAAGATAGAAAGAACAAAAATGAGTTACCTGCATTAATGGTGTTTAATAATAATGAGGCGGATCATAATAAAGCTAAGGCACAGTTATTCGGTAAATACTTCTCCTCTGTATATGTCCCTGAACTCAGTCATAAGCCTAGTGTAAATTTTAATTCTTCAGGATCCAATTTATTTAAATGCTCTTTTACATTAGCGCAAATTTTTCATGAGCTGGGAGGGTTAAAAAACGATCCGGTACCTGGGCCAGATATGGTTCCAGCTATATTTCTTAAGAACTGTCGTTACGCACTAACTTATCCAATTTTTAAAATTTTCAATTGGTCTTTAGACTCTGGTATTTTCCCTAGAGTTTGGAAAGTTAGCTACGTGTCCCCGATATGGAAATCAGGTGATCGTTCGTCGATTTTAAATTATCGCCCAGTGTACAAGTTAAGTTCTCTCTCTAAACTACTCGAAAAAATGGTTGAACCAGTATTAACTTCTACGTTGAAGCAAAATTTAACTGGAGCACAACATGGCTTTAGAAAAAACAAATCAATAGAAACAAATTTGATATTATTCTTCCAGTATTTAGTTGACAACGTATCAAAGGGTTTTCAAATTGATGCTATTTATACCGATATAAGTAAAGCCTTTGATACGGTTGATCATA
>JAIPRM010006916.1:0-17897 GCA_025469315.1 Stegophylla sp. TES_Ste_2020 | reverse complement strand
ATACGAAAAATTTTTTACAGAAAAAAAAAAATAAAAAAAAAATAAACATCATTGTAAAAACACTAGCTTCTTCACTTTGTTCAGAATCTAAAATTACAGTAGTAACTTTACCATATGTATTCCTAAAACTTTTTATAATATTTTTATTCATTAATTTTAATTATAAATGTATTTATTTTATGTTTATACCGAGTTTTATCCTTATTTACTATATTTACTTGTGTTTGTAACATTTAAATTTTTGACGTAATTAATTGGCGTTTTATAATCGGACTCGAGAAGAAGATGATTCCCCTTCTATAAAAAAAAAAAATGATTTTGAATAAAAAAAATATTTCCAAATCCGTTTTTTCATTGATTCCTCAGAAAAAAATGTATTCATTTTGGAACGCATTCCTTGACTGGCAGAAAACCAAACGCTCGACAGCCGATTATACCCGCATAATATTATAGTACACGAGGGGTGCAAAAATATCGGTACGAGATAATTGCAAAAATCCGTAGGACGTTTCGTGTTTATAATAAAACAAATCTTAATTATCTTTTTTTTCCTTGTTTTTTTTTTTTTTTTTTTTGCTCGTTTCATAACACAACTCTACGCGCCGCCGTAATATGGGTTAATAAATATCACGTGATAATGTAAAACGCGGAAAAAAAAATATCGGCATTTAATATTATTATTATTATTATTATTATTATAAGTGGTCGCGACCGATTACCATAAATGTACAGATATTTTCGTTGCGAGGAAGAAACCACATAAATCATTATTGCAATAAGAGGAAATTTGCGAACAGACTGATTTATTCGATTGCATATACACTGCAAGACACAGACACACACACACACACACACACCTTATGAGGTGAAAAGTATCCCAATTTTAAATTATACTACTCTACTATGTGCAAGCACACGCATAGTTATCAGGAAGCACGGTGGCACGATACTTCCCCTCCTGAACTTTTCGAAAACTATGTAATTTTTTATTTCTACTTATATGTAAATGTTGAATCAACATTTTGACTTAAAAAAAAAAAACAATTTTAATAACCTTTTTATTATCGATACAAATTACGTATAAAATTCCGGCGTGTTTTGTGATTTGCTAAGGACACGAATTTTCTTTTTGACGCGACCCTTTACCTCTCTACCCCTAAGTACATTTCCTGCGGTCGCCCATACTAAAGTCTGTCACATTTCGATTCGTTTAATATTGCGCATTGGACTTAATACAATAATAATAATAATAATAATAATAATAATATTTAATGTCGAAACATTGATAATTGCTATTATACCTACTGTGATATGATGTGCACAAGTTGGTAAACGCTGCGAAGATAATAATAATAATATAAAAATAACCAGTTGTACTAACCGAAAAATTATCTAAGTATGATAACAGATAATATACATATGTTATCTAGAAAAAAATCATATATTTTTAGGAAGTTTTCATATTTTAAAATTTAAATTTATAAAATAGTAAGTTTAGTTCATATTGTAAATAAAATAATGCAAACAAGCAGATTAAATTATAATTATTACATTTATCTTTTTGAATTCGAGACACACAATAAACGCAATTCAACTATTTTCCATTCTTGTGGAGTAACCAACTACAATTTATTTTTAATCTAACTCTACCCAATTATAAACCCAGTAAGTTCTCATTTTGACACTCATAAAATATGTGTATAAGTAAATGAAAATTATGAATATTTACACAAAGAGCTTGAAAATAAAATACAGGCACCAAACTAAAAAAAAAAAACCTCACCACAAAAAAAATAAATAAATAAAAAAAATCTTAAAACAATTATTTAGATGATATAAATAGATAAGATAAAAAAAAAATATTCAAAATTATTATTATCTATAGATAAGGTAAAAAGATAAACATTTTTATTCGTATAACGGACAACACTGACGGTAAAAGTATATTGTGATATTTATGAAAATCGTCCTGCAGATGTTTGAAAAGCGTCTATAAAACATAATATTATACTGAGGTCGTCGTCGGCGAGCATAAAGTATTATTATTATTATTATTATTATTGTGTATTGTTAGCGAAATGGTAATAATAACGAAAATGATGACGATGATTATGGCAGTGACGATGACGGCGATGATAATATAGTAGTAGTAGTAGTAGTAGTCGTGATAAATATAGCGATGGAAGAAGAAATATAAGGTGACCGGCGGGGAGAGAGAGAGAGAGAGAGAGAGAGAGAGAGAGAAAAGTAAGAAAATATCGGCCGGTAATTTATTAGTGTTTACGATTGTAAATAACGCGCGGCCAATACAAAAAGGAAAGACGAGTACAGCAGAACACTCGGAGGAGACAATATATTATTGTAATATTATACTTGACTTATGACTCTGCAGTCGAATGCACACGTTCGAAAATACACACCAGTGGTGCGAAACGTTTTCCTCCTCGTGCGCTCATAACGGTCTTCGTGCGCCCATTTCGCTCTGACCTGTTGTACAATAAACGTTCAAGTACAATAAAATATACGTTTAAAGCTCTGTGTATAGTTGTTTTTTGTTTCTCCAAATCAAATACATTATGATTATATACTTAGAAGCGTTTAACGGATTTATTACAGTTTTTTTATTAGTAAATAATTTTGGATACATTTCATGATTGTAACCACGTACCCCAATTATTATCAATACTTATTTTCAACCGATTATTACGATCAAGAATCACAATAAAACCACAGTTTTTGTAGGAAAAAATAAATACAAATAGATTTGTTATGTATGATAATCATGTTGAGTACGTGCTAGAAATACCGAAAAACGTTCGGAATTTCTCCACAAGCCGAATGATTCAATATTCTGAGAACTCGCAAATGTTTGTGAACTCAATTCAATATTCAAGGAAATAGTAAGTTTATACACGAATGAAAAAAATGAGATATGTAAGTCCTTATACGATAAACAGTACTAGATATGGTTGACTTCGCTTTCCATACAAACATCATAACATATACATAATATAAATTTTGTTGTATATTAATAGCATGTGCAGTGATTGACGATTTTGAAACGTTATAACATTTTTGATTTGGTAATTCATTGTCAATGCATAAAGAATTCCCGAAACTATTCTTTATTGTAAGTGTATACAAACCTAGTAAGTTACAAACCTGTTAGATTTACTTATTTGTACTAATTATAAAAATGCTAATTATGTGAACATATTTGAAAATATTGTACCGTGCATCTTCTGTAAGAATAAAAACGACAAATGCGAGTGTAAAAGTTTTCACTCTGATTTCAATTCAAATTTGTATCATCAGGATTCTGTATGTATATTTTTTAAATGTATAATTTTTTTCACAACGTTTTACGTTCCTATCAAGAACTCACTTAGCATATTATATATATATACATACCTACATTTAGGTCGTGTATGAATCTTCCATTCGTCCTCAATGTCCACCTGCTACAATATGTACCACGCATCAAAACAGTAACATATTGTTTATCTCGTACAAACATAATAGGTATATTAGGACCCGTAATAATTCCTATGTCCTAATAAACCTATTTATAATATCGAAACGTTTTCATTGTAACAATAATAATATCGTAGTGTACGGACATGCGAGTTATGACGTGTGCTGTACATAATATAATATACATACGATGCCCGCGGAGTCGGACATTTTGGTAGACACTGACAACCCTCTCCCCCCGCCCCGCCCGTACACACGGTATCATAAGTAGGTACTGGCCATAATATTGTATATATGTAAAAATATCGTTGTGCATACCGCGGCAGCACGAGCGCGCGAGCGTTTTACCGGCCGAACGAGCCGCGGCTGCGGGTTCGGCCCGAGCTTGACACATGTCTTACTTCATTAGAAAAGGTGCTTTAATAATCTGGTTGTCATAATGCGTTTGCGGCTATCCGCGTTTGATGTCTTTACAAACTGTTAAAATATTCTAATGAAGTTGTTTCTGTCCGACGCGTGGTGCAGTCGCTCGCGTGAGTATTACACATATATACGCGAGTGCTCGCCGCCGATATAATAATAATAATAATAATAATAATAATGATTACAGTAATAATATACAATGATAATAATAATAATAATAATAATAATATTATAATACGTATAAACGACGTGTCCGCATACGTATATTATCTGTGTGTGTGTGTGTGTGTGTGTGTTGTGTACGTGTTATTTATACGAATGCACCGCTAGAGGCAGCGGCGGCGTTTAAGTCTCCGCGAGGACGACCCCACAATGCCCCCGCGGTACCGAAATCCATCTCTGATGTAGCAGTCACATATTATAGTACAACACATCATATTTTACATATTATTGTATATTGTATACACTGCGAACGTGGGCGCACGCGCTCGTTATACGATTTTAATATAATAATAATAATAACAATAATAATAACAACAATAATGTATAAAATATGCGTGCGCGAAATGATCTGCCATTTTGTTTTCGTCCGTCAGCTGTGACCCGCCAAGCTGGATTTATAATTATTATTATATTTTTTATTTAAACAACGGGTTTCACGTGTTCGGCGCACGAATTAAAATATGTCAAACAACAAAATTGATGTGTCTTGTTTTCGAATTATTATACGAATTATTATACGTAATATTATGTATTATATGGAAACCCTTTGTCGGTCGGAAAACGTTTTTATAGTACTTAGGTACAACACGCGCGCGCGAGCGATATCTCGACTTTAACGCGATATTATTACTGATTACAGTTTTACACACACACACACACACACACACACACACACACACCGTGATACGTATGAGTATGTCCGTGTGTGTATTATGTTTAATGATATTACTACGAGTCTCTTGATTTTACACGAGCACAAACATTTTTTGGAAATATTCCTTCTACAAAAAAAGAAAGCCGGACATACTTCGCATGACGGGTGTATTGCATTTTAATGAAACGATAAATCATTTCTTCAATAAAACGATTCTGAACGAAGGAAGTTAATAATATAAATAATAAATGAAAAGAAATGTTAAAAAAATGTTCAAATTTTTTTTTTCACATTTTCAAAATTTTCTTGCGCAAAAAATCATCTTTCTTATATGATTTTCTAACTATGTTTAAATTTTCATATAGTTCAGATCAAAAAATGATGGTTTCCGAGTCATTTTTGTCAAATGTTGGGTAGTTTTTTCCAAAAAAAAAAAAAAAATTGAAGAATTGAGAAATTTAAAAAACGACCTCTAGTACAATCTAGAGGCAAATCCGGTTTCAAAAAGTTACAGATCGAAACTTTTGGACAAGTATTTTTATACAAAAGTTGTACACAGAAAAAAAAATAAAAAAAAATAGCCATCAATGTAAAAATACTAACTTCTTCACTTCGTTCAAAATCTAAAAAACGCGTGGTCGAAATTTGATCAGGAAAACTATCTAATCATTTCATTTACGTAAAAATTAAATTTAAGCAATTTATAGCACTATTGGACTTAAGAATTTAGAATCAGCATCATACCGGTACATCAAATACGTCTAGTTAAGTAAGTTTTAAATTTTTATGGTTTCTGGAATACCATAAAAATGCGGTTCAACCCAGGGCCCTAGTCAGGAATATTTTTGGAAGGGTGTGTGTATGAGTGTTTCATTATTTATATAAGTGTGTGTGTGTGTGTGTGTGTGTTATTAATTAATAACAAACACATACACACACACACACACACTTAAATAAATAATTCTTCCAATAAAATATTTTTCATTTTAATTAATATATATATATGTATTTAAAATTTCATAAAATGTGAATTAGAAAAAAAAAATGTAAAGATGCTTTTGTCAAATTTTGGATAGTGTTCTTGAAATTTTGAAAAAACTACTGAGAATTTCGAAAAATGACCTCCGAAAAATATTATATAGAGGCACATTCTAATTCAAACATTTTTGGACAAGTATTCCTAATGAAAACAGGTGTATATAAAATAAATAAATTTATTTATTAATTAATATCATTCTAAAAACACTAGCTTCTTCGCTCCACTCTGTATGTAATATGTGTAATCGGGATGGGTATGTGTGAGTTTTTTTTTTTTTTTTTTCTTTAAATAATGATTGGAGTCAAGAACACTCGAGAACAGACAGGTACATAACATTCATTATAATACGCGTTTCGTTGTAGACCGTACACGTGAACCTCGAGTGTTTTAAAAGTGGCACCGGACGCGACAATATATTTTATTTAGACATAACAACACACTACTAAATACACGTACTAGGTAGCCACGGTTAACGATGGCTCGTAATTATCACTGTGTATAAATAATGGGGAAAAAAAACCCTCCAGATTCCACAATGCTCTTGGGGTAGAGAGACTTGAGAATCGGTAGCGTAGGTCGTAAAATGTATTGAAGATAAGGTATTTCCAGATACGCGTATAAACTAAAACGATGTGTTTACGTTATACAGTTTTTGACTTAATGCAGACACGGCTCCCAATCATATATCGGCTCAAATCGATGTACTGTAAAACACAATAAGAAATTAGTAAAAAATCGAATGAACGAAAAAATTAATTCAATACTATTACTGTAACGAAACCAAATATAGGCACAGATGATTATTATGATTTCCGTCCGGCGATCCTCAAGGGCTCAAGGGCTTATGACTCATGTACTACTCGCTGCACTTTACGACACTACCGAAAAAGATATGTCTGACTGTAATTTCCTTGTTTTTTTTTTTTCATTAAAATTAAATTATTTCGCTAAATATCCTCTCTGTTCTGATAGTCGAATGGTTTTTGCGTCTGGCATGCATTTTAATAATTGACAAAACACAAGTTTATGTCATTCAGTTACTCGAATATCGAGTACACATAAATTGCAGAATTACTTTACTCTCCATTGCTTCTATTAAGTATTTAAGTATGCATTATTACTACAACTTCTAGTCTAAACTTAAACCTGCACATTGAATCCGTGTACGCTATACGGATATGTTTACAATGTCTATGCCCATATTGAATTATAATAAAATTTTTGTTAATAAAGATTTTTGATTGTCAATACAGACATATAATTTGATTTTTTGTGAAAATAATTAAAAATATTTTTATGAAAAGATTAAATATGCATTAAAAAAAAAAAAAGTAAAGTAAAGTAGAGTAGAGTAAAGTAAAGCAAAAGTAAAGGCAATAAAGCCGGACATACTTCGTACAATGAATATTCCACGCTCTTCGGGTCAGATACTCTTGGTGGGTTTGTGGAATTTTAAAGAAACGATAAATAATTTCTTTGATAGAACGATTCTGAAAGGAAAAAAGTTAATAACATAAAAATCAATAATAGTCGTCGTTTTTAACACACTCACCAAGAGTATCTGACGCGAAGAGCTAAGAATATCCGTATGTCCAGCTTTCTTGCCTTTACTTTATTATTTTTTTTTTTATTTTACCTAATTATATTATAATATATCTTATTTTTTATTCTATGTACACTTCGTTCAAAATCAATGAAGTAGGAAACATGCCTGAATATGCAGTAAAAACTGTTGAATCATCCAATACCAGACAGCACAAGACGAATTTATATTAACAGAATCAGATTTTATTTTATTTGCTTTTCGAACAAAATGTGGAAACGCGCATATGGTCCCCAAATCTAGTCATTATAATATAGACGAAATATTTCTCTAAAACCGTCTCCCGAAAATATTCGATGTAACGTCGCGCATGCGGACGTCATCGAAAACCCGTGTACACAAACCATAACACGTCGAACGGGAGACTGTTATGTCGGCGGCTTATTCTATTTTAGGTCATTAAATCCCTGTCCGATATCTTTCACGTGACCGAACGAGTCATTGTAAACAATATTGTCAATGATATCGCTTACCAGCAAATTGTACACGTATATTCGTACGAATCCATTCATGTGACCGCTCGGGTCGTGTTCAACTTCGAAAAACTGTCGTGTGTGTGTGTGTGTGTGTGTGTGTACAAGTGCACGTGTCTCTCTCTCTTTCCCTTTCTCTCTCTCTCTCTCTCTGTCAATAACGTATAATATGGTTTATTTTTTCGCGTTATCCGTCATCGTCTCGAAGGGGCGGGCGGGGGTTTTCGACGTTTAGTAATTAACTGCTCGTATATCGTAAGAGACGGAGAGAGATAGAGAGAGAGAGAGGACAACGCGACATGTGTGTACGCACGATGACAATCGGTGGCGGCGGCGTCGGCGGCCTTTGACAAAAAAAAAAAAGAATTCATCCGAAATCGCGGCGGCTAATTTAAGGGACGGTAATACGAAACTTTTGGGATCTGTAAAAATCGAACCGACCGCCAAGGGATGAATGTTCGTCTCTATACAAGCATCTCACCGAATATATACATACATATTATGTATGTATAGAGGGCGAGACCACCATTATGTTGTCGGTTTCAGGTCCCAACAACGCATACATATATTCATGGATAATAATAATAATAAACGCAAACAAAACGCTACGTCGGCGGCTTACCAGTATATATAATAATATTATGTTGGTAGTTTTGGACCGATCGCTCCCCTTTTTAACGTCACACAGGGTGTTCCACGCGTTTGGAAAATCTCAAGGGATTTATGTATACAGCCGAATTAAAGTTTTTGCGACCCCGTGCGTTAAACTATGATAAATTTGTCATTCTTTTTTTTAGATCTTGGCATTTCACTAGGTATGAAAACTGATCGGTAAAAGATACCTCCATTCACTTTTTTTCACAAGTATGTGACAGGAAATTGTATAAGCCCAATATGGAAAAGAACAAAATAACAATAGAATAATCAAAAAAATTGGTGTTGGTATTGATGACAATATTATACTTATCAAATTCTTGATATTTCGGCTAGTTTCACATTTTATGAAATTATTTCCATCAAATGGGTTTTATCCTTTCCAATATGTGTACCAATAACTGCAAATCTAAAAATCTGTGACAATCATTGTTCATTCCTTATTTCCTCAGTAACTTCTACTATTATTAAAATAATTCTCATTGTCACCAACGTCGTTCTCTTATTTTTTCGCTCGAGAAATTAACGTTATGAAAATATAAGCTGTATTAGTAACAATCAGTATGTCATCATAACTCATATTTAAAAAACTAGTTTTATTTTTACAAGAGTATTTTAATTTTAGATTAAAATATAAATGTAAAAAATAACATATTCTCTTAGCAAACCACGATGGACTATGCTGTCATTAAAATTAAATAATCCGAGTGGTTGTCAATAAAATTAATAAGGTGGAAAATATTTTTGTGTATGGTGAACGAACACAGTTGGCAATCATTTAGAAGTACAGTATATAGTACACCGAGCCGAGAAGAATTTTTTAGTGAACATGATGTTTGACAGCAATTCTCGTCCCAGTGTGGACATGGCTTTACGAGAGCTACGAAAACGGAATTACTTTTATTCATATATGTATTTTTTTTTTACAATTATTGAAATCACAGTCTACTGTCTCATTTAGCTCAATTTCTCCCAATTTGCTTGTTTGTAAATCAAATGTTTGTTTCCATATATTACAGTACTCGTTAATTAACTGAAAATCTACAAACTGCCTTTCAAAATTATCTAAATCCATCCATTTATACGATTTTGAGTTTAAAGTGTCCAAAATATTATAAACTTTCAAATATACTAACAAGAGACTATTACTATTTTTAACCAGCCTGCAATTCAATAATTTCCTGGAATACGGCAAAAATTAAGAAGAAAGGATAAAACTGTTTAAGATTGTAAATGCATGCAAACGTTAAACTGAGCTGATAGATTATCAAATGGTCGAGTAAAGGAAGAATGCTTAATGATAGACAACACTGTAAATGAAAGGAAATTTCAATATCATTATCACATACTAATTTGTGATAGCCTTGTACAGGTCTCTTAAATTATACCGGAAAAAAAGGATGAATTAATGGCCTAGAACCACCTTTAATAAAGTTTTGGCTTGAGATTAAGCACACGTCCGACAAATTTGACGAGCAATTATAATTGAAAACTTTAATAAAAGCAGTAATGTTTCCTGAGGGATGAAGGATGAAGTTCCCTATATTGTTTTGTTCACGTATTCGTACGTCCATCCCCTAGATAAAGTTGATAAAATCTCAAACGGTGAGCTCACCCTGTATAGAGTAGTCACATTACGTATCTCCAAAACACGCGTGCGCGTATACACACACACACACACACGTGTATTATAATCATTTACCGACAATCGGACCGCGTACGGTGTACGTTTACACGTACACACACACACACACACACACACACACACACACACAGACCGCAGTGGCATCGGTATAATATAGTGTTGAGTTACAAACGAGCGGGGAGGACGAGAGGAAAACACGTCGATCCACTGGTGGCGGGCCTAGTGAAGCGGGGGTTCCCGTGTGTCGTCGGCGATCTCGGGAACAAACCGTGTGGAAATTTACAACACTATTCCATCAAAACATTGACGCTTTACGACCACTACTACGTGCGTCTGTAATATACGTGGGAGCACTTTATTATGATAATATAGTGTAATCTTACCTTTTCGCGTATGTACGTCGAACGTGGCCGGACGAGGTTAGGTATTTTGTTTTGCATATTTTGAAATTTTTGACTCCTCCGCACACCGAGGAAACGGCCGGACTTCTCGACTGGACACGATTTCCATCTCTTTCGCAGTGACGCATAGTTATCCTTCGTCTCTGCGCCAGAAGGATATTGCTGTGGCAACACAATGTCAATTACAACATAACCTATCTTCACACGTAGACTAAGAAACGACATACACGAGACACCCACACATAAAATTAATAAATTAAAATATAATATGAAGTATATTCAAATTGATGTATCTTTTATTATTTAAATATATTACAAAAATAACTAAACATGGCGCAGTAGTCGTAAGGATTGAATGTGAATACTACGCGTGTGGATGATTTAAAATTAAATAATTAAATAACATTAATAATAATCGACACATAAAGTTCAATAAACTAAACAATTGCAACTGCGATTCCGATCGAATCTTATGATGGGGATGCCGGATTTATGTCAGGGTTGAACACGGTTTCGAGCGACTCTACTGTGATCCCACGTCCACTTTTAATGCGATAATAAATCACACGATTTGCTTTAGAACGCAATATTCATTATGTGCCCTGTGTTCAAATTATTATTTTAACTTTTATAGTGTGCAGACCACCAATCACGTGGGCATTGAAACCTGAATGACGTTACATTCATAATGCATTTGAAGATTTAATTTTTTAATTTTTAAGTGTCGAGTACTTTGTAGCATGGAAATTCGGGCGAAAATGATATTTAACTATTAACCGTTAGATATATTTTTGATAAAAAACAGGTCCGCCCGTGATAATGATTGATAGATTATGTTTCGATCAAAATGTAATTATGAACAAACGAAAAAAAGTCTCCCGACAATAGTAATTAAAGTTCTTAATGACTAGTGTCCAAAATTATCTGGATTATCCTATACGTCCAATGTCAAATTGTTTTCACCAAAAAACGATTTGCCTAATCAATTAATTTAATTATCGTTTACAATCGATGGATATATCAAATAAATTTCAACACTAATGAATTTCTATTCCGGAACGTGCCGAAAGCGCTTTTCTGGTGACTTTAACGTGGGCTCACTGCGGTGAAAAACATAAAACAAAAATAAATAATTAAACGAATTTAATTGCCGAAAATTAAAAATGTAATTGAAATCAATTTTTTAAAACCAAACCACCCACCGAACCACATAGTTCTTTGATTTCCGGCAACGATAATTTATGTAATTTTCGATCATATCAGTCAGTTATTAAAATCTGATTAATCTGTTGTTTCTACTACGGAACCTTTATTGCGGGTTACCGTCGTCGACAACTAACGCACAATATTCAGCCCCTCGATTCGGTCATTTTATTTCTCGCTGACCTTCGGAGATTATTGTCGTCCGGGGATGTTCGCCACTCGTTCTCACGCTAAATTAAACCCTCGAGTGGTATCTGCGAGTGCTATCCCCGTTGGCTCGGTCTGAAAACATGCCAAATCATGTTTTATTATTGATTTTTTTTTTTTTTTTTTTTTTGTTCTTCTCAGCGTCAAGAACGAATTTCACGTCGACACATCGGATCTCGCCGTGTCACAATAATATTTACACGAATGAAGTTTAGAGAGATGTGTAAATAAAAATATTATCAAGTAAACGCGAAACGAAACTCGTTTCTGTCGTACACGTGGACAATATTTTCAAATAATCTCTGCTCGAACTCGAATTAAATTCGCCACGGAATAGCGTCTAAGCTGATCCGCGGAAGGTCGGAAGGACTGTGAATAATATTTAACGACAAGTGATGCGTTTTATTTTAGAAACTATTCGTTGGTTAATGGCGGTTAATGAATGGCGTGTGCGTTTAAGTGACTACGAAACGTGTCAGACTTAGATAGATAGAAAAGGTTAATGTACGTATTGGACTCGACGGATTACAAACATAATAATAATAATAATTTGTACTTCATTCGCGATCGTTTTAATTCATTAATTTTCGTTCTCTACTCACAGAAACCCGACGTCAAGAGACGAGAACGTGGATTCATTGATTATCAGACCTGAATTCACATATATAGACATTGGTGGACATGGTAGATACGTGCTTAGAGCCGCTAGAAACGAGGAATAGTACATTTAAAAAATATATATAATCTTCCTGAATACTATATGCACAAATAAGTATTGCATTTATTTTTATTTTTTTAATAGAAGATTCGTATAATTTAAAGCCGTGGTTATGTGGTAAAATAATAATGACCAAAGACTTTAAAAGATTATTTACCGAAGTGATTTACTATAGATTATAAAATTATTATTCCACAGATGGGAGAAACGGGTTGATGGTCTAATAAACGTTTTGTTGATCCATCTAGATCAGATGAGAGATTACGAATAATTTACCGAGATATTTATTTAGATAAATTGATCGGTCTACGTCCAATATTGACGATGAAGCAATACAATTAATAAAAAACAACGTTTCAATTTTATTACCACATTTGGTCTGATGAAAACCTGCGGGTATATTCTCTTTTTATTTTGAACACACAAATAATAACAATAATAATTATTATTACGGTAAATACGGACAATCATCGACGTACAAGTATTACATCAGCACATTTTTGGACGTTTTAGACCCCCTCTACTTAATCACGTTAACATGCGCTTTCATCAGTTAATAATAAAAATAAACCATAGGCCTTAATTTTTTTTCGTTATCACTTCATTTTGATTAAATGAGACGCGTATATGAATCAGGACAACTGATGTCAGTTTGGTCTGAATCCCCCCCCCTATTCTCCTAGAAAGCGAACTTCAGCATATAACTGACACTCTCCCTTATATATCACCAAGTATATACATACAATCTTTATAGTTTTTTATGAATTTAGTGTATAATAAAAATTAAAAAAGCCGGACATACTTCGCACTATGGGTATTCTTCATTCCTCAGGTCCTCTTGGTAGGTGTTAAATATGTTAATAATTATAACAAGAACTTACGTATACGTGTTTTAAATATACGTGTTTCTTTACCAAAATCAAGAGTTCCATCAACATTGAATAAATAATTAAAAATTAAAAATTAACATTAAAATTTATTCGTTTACTGTCAATTAATTACATAACTAACACTTTGTATTTTTTATTCTATAAATTAAAACCACTACCTACGTTAGACGATTTTTTTTTCAAAATTAATTTTAAAACAGCAACATAACTCGAGTCATATTCTCTGTTATTTTGAATTAATTAATTTCCGGGGGGGGGGATTCCATTTAATCCAAAGACCTCGTGTACTCAAATTATGTAGTTATTCATAGTGTTAGAGAACCGTCATGAAGTTTGACATTATTCAACACTTAATAACTCATTGAATTCTAGTGATATGACAACTTTGAAAACACCGTTTGATTCAGAACACAGTGAATAAAAAATTTCCCGCTTTTTCCTTTATATTTTAGAATTGATCGCAGTGAAAACGATAAACTTAAACGTTGTAAAATTCAAGTTTTTGAATTCGGTTTTTCGTAGCAGCGTAAATAACGCTGTTGACGTTGTCTTGTAAAAACAGTTTATGGCAATTTGCCGATGACAAAAGAACGTGCAATTTTTTTTTTTTTTGTGACACTTACACCATAATAGCAATAATCGAGTACATACATAATATATGTTACAACTATAAATAAATATTATAAATACATTATAACATATTATAGTGTCATTATTAATCAGGCTTTAACGCATTGTGAAACGTTTTTGCTTACCAGAATAATTACATTATCGGATTTAAATTTTAAACGTACACACACACACACACGTCGTAATCTCGTCGGACAATTTTTAAACTCCACGCGCGGTTCGAGAATTTAAATTTTCATTTAATAATTCATTTCTAAAATCTCCTTACGCGTTTTCACACGAAACGTATATATATTTTTCATATTTCGTATATAATATATGATCCGACTAAATGGGTAATTTATTATTTTAAACGCGTTTATTACTGCAGTTATGACGTATACAACACTGACACATCGTTGCAATTCTACACACACACACACACACACACTGTGTAATAATAATATGTAATATGTGACGGTATATCAATAGACAATAATACTAATAATAATCTATAATATACGACTTGATTCGCTTTGCGAAAACACTAGTCATTAATCATTTATGTGCGATAAAAAAATGATGAAACAATAAGTATACAGATTATTGATTCTTTGCTAAAATATATTCTAAAAAAAACACATTCCTATTATACGAAAACATTTTTACAAATATGTTCTATTTATTATAGAATTTTTTTTATTGTTCTCCTTCTGGAAACACTCTTTCAAAAGTTTCAATTAGCAAATTTTAAGATCAAAAATCACACCCAAACGGTACTTTAGAATGTTAATTTTTCAAGATTTTCAATACCTACTTCCTCTAAGCGTAAAGGGACAATTTCCAAAAAAACGTAAAATAGAACTTTTTTAACACAGATTCAAAAAACTTGTTGCTAGAAAATTTTAACTTTCACTAATTATTAAAATAGTGAAGCATGTACTTCATAATAATTTCAAACACATTTCACAAATTTTCAACGAAGTTTTTATTTCTTAAAGTTTTGAATTTAAGATATTATGACCTGGAAATTCAACATGACTTCACTCACAAATATGTCTAATTAACATGAAAGAATCGAGAAAATCTTAAGTTAGCTTTTTTCATAAAAACGTTTGAATTTAGAATTTGTATAAATCTTGTGTGTTTTACTCAAAATAAAGATTTTTTTTTTCTTTTCAATCAAAATCTCATAGAACACATTTTATTCTTGATCTGGTAGAAATTTCCTTTTACCCTTTTACGGGTTATAATTTTCATGAAACTAGCCACAATTAATAATTTTTTGCAAGCGTTTAAAGATACGACTCAAAAGACGGCTTAGACGAAGACGATAAGTATGATGATGACTATGAAGATAATGACAACTTAGGCGGAGACAGTGACGATGACAATAAAGTCAAAGATAAAGACAAAAATGAAGATGAAGATTTTTATGGCCATCGGTAAAAAAAAAAAAAAGTAGTCAATCACCACTGTCCTAGTTTCTAGGTTACAAAATATTTTGTCTGGGCGCAAATTGTACTACGTTCGGTTAGGTGATGTCTAATAATTATGAATATACACTGTCGATGACTGATCGATAAACAATTGACATGTATCATACTCTCAAAATATTGGAAATTATCTCTAGTTTACTTTTGTATAACAATTTTATAAACGATAACGTTAAAAGTTTTAATAATTCTTGGTACTTTTCGAACCCACCCGTTATGTGCATGTCTGTTACACGTGTCGTTATTGTTTTTTCTATTTATTCTATACATTTTTTTTTTTTTTTTTTTTTTTACGAGTTTGTACGCGTGGTTTTGTCGGGTCTGACAAAAATAACGTTATAAAAATCGTCAATGAATTGAAAAAGAATTTGACATTTCGGAACATAAAATAACAAGATGTTAATGCCGCACAAATACAAGTTATATAAATTTACAAAACAAATTCATATAATATTATGCTCACGGTACACATTAAACGCGTGTAATGTTCGCAAAACTTTCCGTTTCCCCGGAGAATTCGCTTATTATTTAATTTTTTTTTTTTTTTTTTTTTTATCATCACTTATTTATACGAGCGTTGAAAATTATTACGCACTCGACATAACACGAGGCGCATCGAGTGCGCACAACGATTTCGCGCTGTGTAAACAACGTTTATCCGGCAATTTATGTCGATGTTATTCACGGGCGACTTAAAGGCTCTTTAAAAAAAAAAAAACATAATATTCCGTTCCGATGCGAACTTATAACATACCTACGTGTAATATTACGAAATCACGCGACATGCGAGTTGACGCGAAAACCAGTTTTCACGCATAGGAACACATAATATTATTGTTATTATTATTATTGACGGTCACAGTCGGCCCTTTCAACACTCCGGCATTACACACTTGTGTTATTATATTCTTATTATTATTGTATTGTATTTGGTCGAATAAGCTATTTCTATTAATTTGAGGATAAATCCAAGTATATTGTGTGACGTGGTGGACGCTCTGAAAGTCCGTTTTTGGAAGGAGAAGTTTTTCCCGAAAATTCTATACTTAAATGATGCTTACCGAACTCATTTCACTGATTTGAAATTTGACAAATGTTTCTATTAATAGAAGTTTTTGGATTTTCGAGGCGTAATATTTAATAGTATAAATTTTCCTCAAAAAAAATTGAAAATTTTTTATATGTTATTTATTTTGCTTTGGAATATTCATATTTCGTGAACTATATTTACATTTATTGACACGGAGATTCACTAATAAAATGCAGTTTAATTATTATTTCATTATTTAAGTGCATATTTTAAAATAAAGCCAATTTTCAATGCATCGTGTAAGGACCTCGTTTTCAAAGGATTTTTTGTTGTTTTTTAGATCACTTAAAGGTTCAAGGATTAACCACGTCATAGTTATAACTATATATTATACAATTAACGTTTTGGGTACAACATAATATGATAGAACATGTCACACATATTTGTAATATTAAGAGACATCAGAAACATGTTATTCTTAATGAATATTTAATGAGATATTTTAATGGATTTCACCCTAACAATATAAAGTAATAAAAACGTATATTAATTAAATCATAATATATTATTATGAAATATCATTTAATTAGGGGAGTTCAAAAGAGTTGATACATCATGGGTTTCCCAATCCCTAACTGACATGTCATTAAACAGTGAAAATCATGTAGTTCTCTTTCAGCAGCGTCACCGGGTTCATGTCAAATATTTTCAACGCGTGCCATGGTGAGCTTCGCGTACCCAGCCAATGCAAAAGTAATATTTTTTTCTACGATGGGGGGGGGAAGAGTAATACGGGGTACGTTCCTTTTCTTAGATCTTCTAAAAACATATTTAAATTTTATTGACGTTTAAACAAATTATTCATTGAAAAATTCATTGATCAATGTGAATCAAATTTATTGATTTTTAGACATATAATTTTTGAAATATTATTATTAGTACATATTAATTTAAGACGACGCAATCGGGACAACTTCATTCTGGTCATAATGACGCTACCTAAATTTCATACCAGGGCTCGAGCCTTAGTAATTAAAAAGCCGGACATACTTCGCACGATGGGTGTACTTCGCACGACGGGTGGTATTCTCTTGACGGGCGTATTAAATTTTAAAGAAACGATAAATCATTTCTTCAGTAAAACGATTCTGAACA
>JAIPRM010006915.1:0-17898 GCA_025469315.1 Stegophylla sp. TES_Ste_2020 | reverse complement strand
ATGTTTAATTAAAGTGCATAAAACCAGAATATTACGAGTTAAAATTTCTTTCTTATTATTATAATTATTTTGTCTCGACTTGAGATTTGATGATTGTTTCACTCTTAACCTAAGTGTGTCAACAAACTAGTTGAGGTATTCAGTGGGGTGGCCAGTAAACTGTAAAGGGTGGCTGTGCTTCACAGGCCATCTTTAGCTACGTGTTTGACGATCTAGGTACATAGATTCAAGATACAATATACATTAAATGTTTTCAAATAGATATTTTTGTAATAAGATGCATTTTTTAAAAATTATAGTAGGTAAATTTATTATAATGTTTTAATCTTGTTCATTTTCAATAACAATTAAATTTTCAAAGAACAAAATATCAAAAAATACTAAAACACCTACTCGTTTTAAAATTATTTTAAGAAGCACATGTTCAGTATAATTTTGTGATTCAGTCAGTTATAGGAATGACATGGGAAAATTTATTTGAAATGTATTCGAATAAATTTAGCTATTCATTAATATCGAACTGTGATAACTTTTTAGAAAAAAAAAAAAAATCATCTTAATTTGTATCTTTATACAATCGAAACAGGAGAAATACACGAAGGTAAAAGATCTATGGATATACAAAATAAAATTCTTAAATTTCAAAAGGTACTAGTTAAAAAAAAAAAAATAATGAATTGCGTCCCGAATACAGGATAAGTACACCTTATTCTATTCGAATTGCCTCCAGGTTTTTTGGATGCGATTCGAGTACCCTGTATGCATATACTCGAATGAATAAATCGAACATCGATGTCGGTATTTTTCGTTATTTTTGTATTTTTATTTTTAATCATCGGAGACAATTCGAGTAAACAGTAAATATATCATATCGGGAGGCAACATTTTTTTTTGGAAAATTATACGGGAACCAGTTCGAGTGTGCCCAATGTATCCGAGATACTGCCAGCCCGTCCCCGGACGTGTCACTGCGACAGACCGTTTAGAAAAAAAATAATATTATCTTACCCGGCGGCGGCGGCGGCGGCGGCGGCGTATCCTTCATAATATTACTAAACGATTATTATTATTATTATTATTATTATTATTATTCATCGGATGCGCGCGTCATTAAGCTCTATGAGTGTACTGTACGTGTAAAATAATAATAATAATATTATTGTTATACCGTAGGTTCGGCTGCTGCGCAGGTATAGAGCCGCGGAAAACATTTTTCGTTTCTCACGCGTCCCCCCCCGCCGGCGCCGCGCCGCCCTCGCACCATACGTACAGGTTGCCGTTGACCTCTGGTCGCGAGCGCGCGCGTATTCGCGTGTAATGCTCGCCGCCATGCGTCGTCGTCGTCGTCGTCGTCGGACGCTGGTGAATTTCTTCTGCCATCTTCTTCTCGCGTCGCTCCTCTTAATCACACCCGAGCGTTCGCGTATAACGGCCGAATAATAATGACCGAACGGATAATAATAACGATTTTCAAGCCTCCCGCCCACCCCTCTAGCCTACGCGATTCACCTGTGCGAACACACACACACACACACACACACGTTTTCTAATGATAATATACGAACACGCTCGTGTATGTGTGTGTGTGCGTACGGACAGCACTTACGCGCGCATGAAGTGGACTTTGTAATTAGCCGGACGGACGGTCTCGTATGCGATTAATGTGCCGCCGCGTAACACGAGTAGCAGCCGTGTGGCCGAAACGTCGTCGTCGTAGTGACCGCGCGCGTTGTCCATTAATACTGATAGTGAAACTCTTCGACCCTCCGCTCGACCGTAGTCGTCGCCACTGACCGGCGAAGGATAATTGAAAAACGCCTTTCCGTATGTACAAAATATAATAATATTATACGCACACACACGTGCAAGCGTTATACGAGAAAGACTTATTCCTGCACGTGTTTAAGCGCGGCAGGTACAGGCAACAGGTAGGTACGCGCGCGCCCAAGAACTAAAATAATATAATATTATTACTCGTACGCATAATATTATTATTATTATTATTATTATCGGTTGGTACTCGTACGACGTGCAAGTGTGCACTGACGTGTTCGTCCCGAAGTTTTTTTTTTTTTCCCCTTGTCATAATTATTATTACTATGGTAAGAGATGTGCCGACCGCGTGCGCGCGCGTCTGTTCTTTTCTTTCCTATCCGTCGCCGCCGCCGCCGCCGCCGCCTCACCTGACTAGCTGACTTCCGGTCCGACGATCATGACGATGTCTCCTCCACTGGCTTCTTAGCGCCAAATTTTCGACTCGACGCGCAGAACTCGCGTCGACCGGCAGTTCTAACCACACTAGCAAGCAGAGGTATAGTCGTGAATTATTATTGAAATCGACAGTTGTAAATATTTAGTCTAATTTAGAAAAATATTTAGTCCACACTTAAAAGCAGAGCCGTATATTATCACTTAGGACTGTAGTATGCTGGAACTTAGGGCGGAAAACTATTTAAAGGCGAGAACAAAATAGCGTATTTCTCTGGAAAGGAGCACTCGATTTGACCAAATGTGAGACTGGTACGAATACCGAGAACTCGGTTAGTATGATTGGCATTGGTTCCAGTATCAGATTTTTTTTTTGATTTTTTAATTTATTTTCTTCTCTCTTAAATAATTGGGTCAATACATTTTTTTATTTCCTGTCACCTACTTTTTTGTGAAATAAGTGAATATATAGAAAAGAGGCCTCTTTTACACATCAGTTTTCGGAGTAAAATAAAAGAAATCTAAAATATTTTTGACAAAATTTAATTTACAATAGCCTATGGATTTTAAAAAATGTAATCCGTCTCTGCAGTTAAAAGACTATATATATATATTCCTATTAGAAGCACCAATTTTAATTTAATATTTTCACGTGAATTCAAAACAAATCGAATTGTTATTTCCAGATAATCCGTGTATTTTTGTAATATCACAACATCGAGAAATGGTTAGTGAACCAACGATTGGCCAAAAATGCAAAACGTATAGTTTTTATTGAACTACTTATGATACGTAGTATATTTTGCATTTAACTTTTGATTGTCTATGAATATTAATATGTTTAAGCCATGATAAAATAAAAAATTATGTAACCGGAATAATAGTAACGTCCGACTCAAGAATATTTTCACATAGTGATAGATTTTATTTACCACTCAATATATGTACTATACGTGTGCGAAATCGGCAACGGACTTCATAAATACGTACCACGTGCCGAATTGTGTGTGTGTGTAATATCATATAAAGTATAAACACTATAAACACTATAAGCAACTGTAGTGTGTGTGTGTAAGTCGTACCTATAATGAAAAACAAAACATTCGGTTGTTTTTTTCTTAGAATACAGACTAAATTTGGAAAAACCAAAGGGCCGAACACTATCGAACAACGTCGCGGATAACGATAATTACAATAGTGGACGACTGCAGAAGACTGCAGAGACTGCCGCCGTGGAACGTGCCCGCAAACTCACACTAACACACAATTAAATAATGAGTACGTGTATTGTACACGTTTTTAACCGAACGGGGTTTTTTTTTTTTATTATTATTATTTCACTTTTTTTTTTTTTTCACCATTATTATTATTATTATTATTCGCTGTTTTAAGTGCCGGTAATTACTCGTCGATGCCCAAAACCACCACCACCACCACCACCACCCTTGCTGATGGATCCGGCCGTGTATAATAACCACGTTCGCCAAAGTCTCGGGACGTCGGTCGGGGCCACTAATGTTCGCGTGTTCCACATTTCTAATTACCGCCCTGCCGCCGCCAGTGCACTTCCCTGGTACGTGTATATTGTACACGAAATGTACGTATAAATTTCCTACGGGGGCCAAAATATTATGATTATAGGTTCGACGTTACTTAGCTGGCGCCCCGATCGAAATTAGAACCGAGCAGCCATCGCCAACGCCGCCGCCGCCAAGTCCCTTTAATTTCTTTTTAAACATCCCTCTCACCGACTGCACGCGGCTACCAGCGCCCATCGTATCGGCCGGTCAACGCCACTATCCACATAATATAATACACAGGGTGGACAAAAATAAAAAAAAACCACGTTACCCCGTACGCATCAAATCAGATTACATCACCTTCCTTTTTTTTTTTTTTTTTTCAAAAAAATTGTCAGTGTTACAATATAATCATACTAACGAAGAATGAAAACGGTACACGACGGCACAGAGCCACAACAAATGCAGTGAAATGGCTTATTAACCTGGACATATACTTTTAAGAGAAGACTCGAAGATTCATGTCCATCACACATCCATTACTAGTCAACATATTACCCATATTCAATCCGTTACAATCTATTTTGAAATTTTGTTTTTGTTTATGTTACCTTATTTTTTCTAATATGTATGTATTGAGTTATGTCAAAGTGTTAATGTTATATTTAAACCATACGAAATGATAGTAATAATATAATTATTCCTAAATTAAAGTAAATAAACCGGAGCATGTTTATGCTTATAGCAAACGTGTTTTTAAAATAACATTTCAATTTTGAAAACACCGAATTATCGAGTTCATAATTTGTGACGAAATCAAATTAATCATTTTGGCAGCTACACCGTGGTTAGGTTTTATGACGTGTCATACTGGTTTCACCTTATATAGCAACAACAACAAAAACAAAAAAAAAAAAAATCGCACGATATGGTGCCAAAATGGTGTAGCTCATTATCAAATTCTATGAAAATTTTGCAATCAAATTTGCGGTGACGGTATATTTTTTTTGATTGTTTTGAAAGCATATTTTTCGTTTTATATAAGAATAAATCATTGTTTATAACACAAATCGTTCAACTTAAAATTAAAAAAAAAAATATATATTTGTCACGTTAATATTAATTCGCTGTGATTAAGAAAATAATATGGTCTACACTGTGCGCGCATTTCCACCCTGTATATTTATAAATTACATAAGTATATCGATTGCCCCACACATATAATAATAATCGTATTAGACCGCGTATCCATACTATATGCCCGAGCGGTACCTGTTATTCTTTTATTGCGAAAATTAGAGGGTCCTCTCGTTATTTATTTTTTATTATTTCGTTATAATTATTGGTTTCCGTACACTTCCTGGGTTCGCTAATTTTTTGTTCTTCACTCTTACACCGACTCCCGAAGGCTTTGACCTTCAATGGTCGGCGTCTGCGGCACCTGTACCTGTACCCATAAAGAGATTCGTATTATATGAAATTCGTTAATTGCGGTCGGATCCTCCGCGGCGTTTATGTGTTCAGTGAATTGAAGTTTTTTTACCAGATTTTTTTTAAATCTTACGATGAACAGAGCACGGGCGTCGTAGTATTAGTAAAAAAAAAAAAACGAGTTAAACCGATTGCATCTGTATATTGTGCCGTAGAAAATGCCGAAAATTGCCCTTAAAAATTAAAAAAATTACAATGAATATAACAACGTATCTCTTTATAAATACACGTGTTTTGTAAAAGAAAACTCACCGTACCACGCATTTTTATTTTTGACAACATTGGTACATGAACAATAGTAGACTTCGTTATCGGAATTTTTTTCTTTTACGAACTATCTAAATTACATATAGCCAATTTAAGACGTTAAAAAAATATTAAAATATTATAAATAATAATAATAATAAAGTATTGTTAAATTTACAAACACGTAATGTGTATATTTTACATGGACTTACTAGATTTTTCAGAGTATTAGTAATCCATACTTTTATAATTATTTATGTGCATTTAATGCAGTAAAAAACCTTAAGAAATGCATTTAAAATTACCAAAAATGCTATAACAATGCACTTTAAATATATAAAAAAAAAGCCGGACGTACTTCGCACGAAAAATGTCCAAAATTTTTTTTCACATTTTCAAAATTTTCTTGCACCAAAAACTTTTTTATAGGATTTTCTATCTATGTTTAAATTTTCATAAAATTCGGATCAAAAAATTATGGTTTTCGAGTCGTTTTTGTCAAATTTTGGGTAGTTTTTTTCAAAAAAAAAAAAAAAATTGAAGAATTGAGAAATTCAAAAAATGACCTCTTTAAAGTATAATCTAGAGGTAAATCCGGTTTCAAAAAGTTATTGATCGAAACTTTCGGACAAGTATTTCTATACGAAAAGTTGTACACAGAAAAAAAAATTAACATCATTGTAAAAACACTAGCTTCTTCACTTCATTCAGAATCTAAAACAGAAAAAAGGAATTTCAAATATTTTTAAAGGAACTGAACATCAAATTTCAGGAAATTTCCATCTTATTAGAATAATATTTTACAATCCACACTAAAAGTATGAGCTCTAAATTTATTGACGTATTTTCTCAATGTTGACAGGAAAATCGGTTTTGATTTTGACATTTTACTGTAAACATACATCGCTGTACACCCGCGAACGCGTGACTGAATGGTATTAGATTAAATTAAATTAAAAACAACACCGAAGTGTACAGATACCTACTAAAGATTAACCTACTTAATCAGGAAATCGGTGACACTAATCTACTGATTTCTATGTCTTATCGAATACAGACTAAATCGAGCGTTTTATTTTCATCCTAATATAATTTAAGCAGTATTTATGTAAAATAAAAAATAATTGTTTAAAAGTGTTAATTGACGGAATTTTATGGAAAAAAAAAAAAATACGTGAAAATGAACTAAAAAAATAAAATATGACCAGAAAAACGAAAATGCAAAATAAAAGTTTTATATAGAAAAATTTGTTGAAAAATAATTTAGATTTTGTGCTCAAAAAGCTGAATTTCACAATCAAATAAAAAAAATCACTTTCCTACAAATTCACAGCCCTATTTATAACCGATAATTAATAATTATAATTTACATTTAAATTATGATAATAATTATGTTAAGTAATAATAACACTATTAAATCTCAGATTCGAAAAATAACTTTTCAATGACATTATTGGTGACAAAATAGTATGTGAAAATCAAATTTCATTGGTAAAATACCTTGGAATAATTTATAGCATGCAATGTCAAAATTAATTATTGTAGAATAATTCCAGAGTAACAAGAAATTATTATTTCAATATTTGCATGCTAATTCGTATGAATACATCGCACGTAATAAATTACTGTTGACATTCAAAAAACGAGCTCTGTATGATTAAGCGTTTTAATACTAGACGACATCATATTTGTTCGTATTTGGTTTTATTATAACTTGTATACTAATTTGTACGCAGTGTCTTGAGTCCATTAAATTAATAATATTAAAATTAATGCAATTCCATTATCGATTGAACTATACAACCCGAAAATGCATATACTTGTGAAATATTATAAATATTCATCGAAATATATTAAAAAAATATAAATTATTATATTCAATATCACGAGTCTCGAATCAGATAAAAATTTAATTAAATAATGTATTTAAAAAAAAAAAAAAATCGCCATTAACGTCATGTTTTGCTCAGATGACTCAAATTTCAGCTATGTAATGAATTCATAGTTTTATTACGTTTTAACTTGGAATAAATCGACTTAAAATAAAAATACAAGACGAGTGCATAATACTATACGAGTTGAATTTTACATTTTACTATTTAAAGCATAATAATATATATATATAATAAACATGTATTATGGAAGAGACACTAGCCCCGCGCCATTCTAACCGTTACATTGTGCTCGAAGATACTATAAGAATTGCTTTTAAAACTCAAAATAATTTATTTTTATAATATCGAATACTAAATAAAGTGTGCAATGGATCAAAACAGTATGGTACACATATAACTAAAAGTGTGTACTTCGCACATTGGATGGGATACTCTTGGCAGAATTGTTGAATTAAAAAAAAAAAAAAAAAACCATAGATAATTGATTCAATAAAACGATTCTGAGAGGAGCTTCATTTAATATACAATAATTTTCCATATGTTTAAAAATTGTTATTTAATATCAGAATAAGACATGTTCAATTCATTATTCGCATAGATAAAGAAATTTGTGTGAAAAGTTACTTAATAATAAGTGTAAGTATAACCAAAGTAGTCAAAATTTGACTAGAATAACAAGATTAATTCATTTTTGTATGATTGTACACTGATTTTACATATTTTACTTGATATACACACACTGAACTTAAATGTTGAATTAAAAATAATTTTGTTACATATCTACATCATTAACGAAAAACGAAAATGGATTTTTCATATATTATTTCGCCGCACCTAACCCTATATAATTTTATGAAAATTCCGATAATAGCATATTTTACAACTTTTTTTTTTGTCAATTTTTCGACAGATTTTCTTTATTTTTGGAAATAGTATTGAGAAATTTGAAAAATGACCTTTTAAAAGTATTATCTGATTTTGTTTTTTGTCTATAAAGTTACTGATCGAAATTTTTGGACAAGTACGAAAGTTTTGGACAAGTTTTTTTCTATACGAAAAAAAAATTTCCAGAAAAGAAAAAAAATTAAACATCATTGTTAAAGTATAAGTTTCTTCGTTCCGCTCAGAATCTAAAATACAATTTAATTGTGTAATAAGTGAAATAGTGACAGATATTAATAATCGAGTTAGATTATATAAATTCCATACCTACAATTATTAAAACTAATTTATGTAAATCTGATGAAATTAAATATTAATATTATATGTGAACACTTAAACAGTCAGTCAATAATATTTTAAACGTTAACATTCGTGTTTTATAAATATTCGAATAGTTTGGAAAATTTTAAGACGATTTTCGACTATTGAAATACCACAATATGTGACGTGTCACGTGAGTTAAGTTGATTATACCATTTGACTACGAATATCCTTTAATTTCACAACGATTATAGGAGAAAAATGTTAAAGAAATGGAACTATACGGTTTTATGGCACGTAAAGTTTTCAAAATGGCAAAATGAGCCCAGTAAAACGGAATAAGTGTAAATCGTTGAACAGCATGTGGTTTTTAACGGACCATTAGTGCTCTAATGGGTCATTCGGCGTTTTAAAAATATGTTATGCAACTCGGCTTGAGTTATAAAACTTCACACGTACGAAACAAAAAAAAAAAAAAAAGAAAAGTTAAATAATAATCTGAAAACAACGCCTTTGCGTAGAAAAAGAATAAAACACACACACCACACTAATATATATATATACATTGTTCGTCATTATCTCAGAAACCAAATTCAATTTTAATAAAGGTTTTTTTGAATAATTATTGTTCTAATTGAGTGAGTATACATTTTTCGATCAGTTTGGTGGCCGACTGGACGTGTGTTTTATACTAAATAAAAAAAATGAAATGAAAATATTACATACGAATATGATTACAATAAAATGTACAAAGATTTTGAGGTACCTACTCGGAAATGAGGAGAGAATATTCTTATGTCCCATCATCGTCCTTTTTCGACTGATGTGTATACGAAACCGGTTCGAACGATTCCCGGACAGGAATAAAGTCATTAATAAGAACACCGCGATATTTTCAATGGACCTCGGAGCAAACGGAAACCAAACGTATTTTCATTAATTTTAAGTCGAGAACGGAACAACGCTATGAAGAATTCGTATAATTATTTGTCCAGTAATAACAAAAAACGTGTTTTGTTCAATTTAAAATGTATTCAGGAATATAATAATTATTATGTACCTACGTCTAATGAGTCGATGAAAAAAATACAAAAAAACTTAAACGTCTCGGGTGTAATCCACTCGGGTATCTGGATGGAAAATTAATATAAATTTGAAGCATTTTGCTTTGTGGAAACATTTATTGTACGTAGAAACACAGATTGTAATTTATTTTTTCAATAACATTATAAGGTTCCGCGTGAAATACACCGTAAAACCATAAACCAAATTATGCAAATACATTTTCGTTAAATTACACTTACTACGCGCATAATAATATAGAAGATGACACAAAAATAATGTGAAACTACCAGTTTTCAAACTATCATAATTTATTTCTCAAACTATATATTAAAATGAAATCCGATGTTTGACACCAGGCAACGTCGTTTTTAATTAAATTTTTGTTTTATAGCGTTAAAACGTGGCCGAGTCCATAATTTTTAAAAACACCAACGCCCATATTGCGAAATTCGCAACGCTTCCCACCCTCTTAATAATAATAATAACGCAGTTTATATATATATTATAAGGGTATTAAGTATTACTCCGACGAAATTGACCGTTTTCTTAATGCGTAACACGAACATTAACGGATTTATGTAATTTCTTAAGCTCCTTATAAGACTACGCGACGATATATTGCAAGGTGTCGGGTCTAACACATGAGTAGGCGGTGTATTGTTATTTAAAACACACAAATGTATGTGTATTTTTGCATGTTGAATTATTATATTATTATTTTTGTGTGTTAACACCGATTATTATGTATAAACTCGATATGGGGCGCCATGTTCTGTACTACTTTCAAAATATTTTATTAAATTTATTTTTGGATCAATAAAATATGTAATTTACGTCGAAAAATGTGTCTCGTTTTCTAACCAACCCACGTGTATATTTTAAAACAAATTATATATATATATATAGCAGCAATTAGAGTTCAGCTTCAAGTTTCATAAATAATACGTTTTACATTATGTACGGATGACTCAAGTGAATTCCGGCCAAGGAGTGCTTCGAATTGATTGTTTGGATTTACTGATTGCAACTATTCTTCTTTAAGCTGCAACCCGGTGTTTACATCATGCCACCAAAATCTGTCTGTGACACTTTTAAAACGTGAAAAATTATTTATTGCTTATTGTAGTTCGTAGACACTCAAAAAAAAAAAAAAAGTAGATCACAAACACACACATCCGAATTTTGTTGTAGGCAGCACATCATCGAACCGTCGCCGAAAATATTCGTATTAAAATATTATTTTATTCTATTTACCAGACTAGAATATGAAAATAAAACAATAATGTGTTAACACTATAGTATCTATATGTATATCCGTCGTTGTGGGAAATTCAGTTGTAGCCGAAAGCCTGAAATTCAATTAACACAGTTGAACCGCGTTATTGCCATATATGTATTATTATTATTATTATTACTATTACTATTATGGTTATCCTCGTATGGAACGAACGCATAGTGTTCGCCCGTGCATTTTCGCTGTGTCAATACCGGTCGATCGAATCCAATTTGTTTTTATAGCTATTTTACGATATTAAAACATTTCGCGCTAATAATTAGTTCGCCACGAGGCGTTTGCGAATAAAATAAAAATATAAATCTTCTGAGAAAAGTCACGTGGGGCCCTATACGGATTCAATGCGTTGTCGTTTTTAGGTACGTGTTGTACACTGGAAGAAAATTGTATTTTAGATTCTGAGTAGAGCGAATGACTTGTGTTTGGAGACACGTTTTCGGATAGAAATCTGGTTCAAAAGTTTCTTCCGGTATCTTCTTTGATAGAAAATTGCATCTATTTGACATTTTTAGCAGACTATTTTTCAAAATCATTAATATTGTTTCGAAGCGCAAAGAAAAACTACGTAAAAATTGAAAAAAAAAATGTTATAGTTGACATAACACGAATTTTCATTGAATTGATTTTAGTTTTTTATTTTGACTTCAAAAATTATGAAACTTCCACCAACTACTAAAATTAGACACGTGAATACTTCAAATGAACTTCAAAAATATTTGACCGATTTTGAGCCAAGCATTGAAAAATGATCTTTTTTTAAAAAAAGTTTTCATTTGATAAAATTGTAAACCCTTTATATAAAGGCTTGAAAATGTACCACGAATATACTCATATGTATATTATTAACGGTATTGAAATAATATCAAAAACGTAAGTCAACTTTTTTTTTTATAACCGTTTAAATTTAACATTTTGACGGAATTCATTGGTTTTACATAAAATTACAAAATTAAACGCATACAAAAGACATTTGATTTAGACGATCTGTATGCAATTTGGTACATAGTATATAATTACATTGCAAATATTTTGGTACGATACATTTTTTTAAGGGATTTTGTTAATCTAAGCCTCATAAAATATTTTATTCTTATCCTAGTTGAAATTTTCTTTCACCAAAATATTCTTCATATATTTTTCTACTCGAGTTTTAGTTTTCATCAAAACGGAATCAATAAATACTTTTTTCAAGCGCTTAAAATTAAAATTACGGTTCAAATAGAGGTCAATCCAAAATACTAATAGATTTCTTTTCTTTATTATTACGTAATGTATGGATACGCAATAGGTAATTTATACGAATAATAAAATAGACGTGAATTATTCTGTTATTAAATAACAATTGCTAAACATACTAAATGTAGTACTGACAATTATTACTATTGTATATTACTTGAAACTCCGCTCAGAATTATTTTGTTGAGAAAATGGTTGATCGTTCCTATAAAATTAAACACATCTATCAAGAATATCCCACATCAGGAGCGAAAAATACCCATGGTACGAAGTATATCCTGTTTTTTTATATTTATTTTTGCACAATACAGTTGTACATTACTACAAACTTTGCATACCTTTATTAAACTTGTAGCGTAGTTTTAGATTTTAATTTAGAGTTTAAATATGAGCAAACGATATTAATGATTAATGATGTTAATCAATAATATTGAACATAAAATAGAAAATTATAATAGTAAAATAAATTGCAAACAAGTAATGAATAATGATTAAATAATTTTTAAGATGTAATGATTAAAGAGATTATATTCTCTGATAAAATTATTTACATTAATTTCGAGTTTCTACAGAGAGTTATGGCACGATTAGAGTCATGATAACTTTTACTATGTGCCATATATTACGTTACAATATTATATGCTATAATAATTATATGTTAACATTATTGGCAAATATTTTTTGCTGTTAATGACAAATAGAAATATACATTCAGCAAGTAATTTATCAAAATTAAGTGCATTTACTTTTTTTTTCATAATATCAAGTCAGTATTTATAATTCTAGGTACAATTTAAAAATATATATACGAATCTCATTCGTAGTCTATTTTATTTCGTTCAGTTGAATTTTATAACTTGTAATATTCGGTTTAGTCGGACCGAACGTGTAAATATACATTAGAATATAATTTAAAATATATTACTGAAATTAATTTTATGTTTTTTTTTTTTCGAAACGTGCAAAATAGAGCAGCACGATAAATCAATAAACGTTTTCACGATGATCGTAATATTGTACACGTGTGCGTTTAAGCGTTTGAAGTTGTCAGCGGAGTAATATAGTATATAATATTATAGTGGCGTTTTGAATTCGGTTCGTTCTCGTGTCGGCTCGAACGAATAATATATCGTGAGAGAGGAGTACTCCTGGCAGGGAGAGAACGGTATTTTATTCATTTTAAATCTCTGCGGCGGCGACGACGACTCGCAAGTCGCGTCTTGTGGTGGATTATCGCGCGCGAGGGAACGAATTGTGGTGTCTGCTTATAAACATTTTGGGCAATAATAATACGAAGTTTTTTTTTTTTTTTTTTTCGTTGTCTTTTTGTTCGTCGATAAAATAGTGTGTGCCGTATAAATATTACCGTATACATACATATATATATATATATTCGACGGAATGGAAGATAGGAATCCCAAAACGTCATAAAAATAATAACATAAAACGTTTTATAATAATAATATTATGTAGTTCGTTTTGTACCCATTTTTTTTCACTCACTCCCCCCTTCTCTCTCTCTCGTCTAACCTCATATCGACGTGCCATCGTTGTAATAACATCGGACAGTTCCCGTAAGACGGTTTTCTAATGAAAAAAAAAAAAAAAAAAATTATAATCGTCGTACCACGTGCGTTTAAAATAATATACATATAATATGTAATAATAACGTAATATTATATTGTAATGTCTACGTGTCGATAACGTCGTGAGGCGCGAGATCGACGTTATGGGCGATACCGGTCCGTGTGTAGGTATAATATTAATATTATAATTGGCTAATGAATCATGACGTGACGCTCAGGTATATAAGGCACGCCGAGCTCTGGATACGTCGAGATTTGATGTTTTTTAATGGCCATATAATAATAAACACGTGCGGCAATAAATCACCGAGTTTCTCAGTCGAAACGTATACAGTACGAGAAAATAGCGCGCATCCTATATGGGTTATGGTTTTTTTTTCTTTTTTTTCCTTATTTTTAAACGCGTTTTCCTCCGCCGTCGTATTAATTATTATGTATCGCGCGCGCGCGCGCGCGAGTACCGCAGAAACGATACTACTAAATCAACCGGCGGCGAGGCAAGGGTTTTCGTCGTCTAAAACGGCCCCCGCGGTCGTTTTCGTTACACACGACGTGGGCATACCTACGCGTGTAAACCCCAAAGGCATCGCGGCGGAGGTTAGGTCGAACTTGGCCGCGTCGAACCCGGCTTCTCGTCCTTTCTCACCCGTTACGACAAGACGAAAGGTTGGTGGTTGCGGCCAAAGATTATTACAATATGAGTAATAATAATGAAAATATAATGTTTATTAATTCAATACGTTATTCGTTACACTTGTGTTCCAACTGAAAAACGTCAAGAAAGAAAAGTATAATAAATGTAGCATTTTGCATATTGCTGCAAGTGGTGTATATAATATATATATATAATGAACCGGAAATTAATCTCGTGAATTGCGAGTAAAATCTTTTTTTCATAACCGTATAAAATTAGAATTCGTATGAAACTAGAAATGTTTACGCATCAAATGATTTTTTAGTCAATAAAAACTTTGAAACTTCTTAAATCACGCTCTATATCACCAATTATTCACCAAAAATACTCCTCACCTACTATTCACCACATGGAATTTTTTATAAGAAAGTTGTTCCACTGAATAATTTTTTACTAGCGCTTAATTTTTAGAATTACTGTTCAAATTAAGGTTAATCTATATTTTGGAAAATCCCCTTTTCTTATTATAACGTGACATTATTAGTTTATTGTGTTTAAGGCTGAAAATTGTTTATAAGCTTACTTATATGTAAATGAATTTATATTGACGTTTTTTTTTAACCAGTTATTATGGCAATCTTCAATCATAAAAGCTTTAAACTTCAAAACATTCGTGTTGTTTATAATGAACTGAAGCTTCGCTCACAACTGTATTATTATTTTTATTATTATTATTATTATTAATATTTCTTTTTTTGAGAGAGAGAGAAATGATTTTATTGTTTCTTTAAAATTCAACCCATCCAATTAAGAGTGGTCCACCCGAAGAGCGAAGGATTCCCATGGTGCGAATCGTGCGAAATCCGTTTTTTTATAAATTAACACAGCTGTCAATTCATGTGATGTTACATATTTTTAGTTTTCAGTGTATAGTTTGGTGCGTAAATGTATTTATATTATACCAGTGCTTTGTCTCAGTATGAATATAATACTCAGTACGAATTAAATTATGATTATAGTTGGAGTACAATATTAATTTATTTTACGTAAATATTTTAATATATTTTAATATTACGCTTTAATTTGGATGCCAATAAATTATTGTCGACACGATTCGTACAGTTGTATACAATATTATGATTAACCTTACGATTTATTTTTTCCAAACTTCATAAATTATCATCGTGCTTGCATATTTAAAAAAAAAAAAAAAATCATTTTATCCGATTAAAATCAAGATTGTATTATACCTTATTTCATAAAATAAATAAATAAAAATGACTTAAATAAATAAGAAATCGTTGGAACAAAATTAGAATGTTTAACATATAACTCGTGATATAAATAATAATGAAAACAATAGGGTAATAAATATTAAATATATATAAAAAAAAAATGAAATAAATAAAAATACGTTATTAGATTGTTGTACACAAACGTTGTGAGACCATAAATTGTCAATAATACACACAAAATGATGGTTTGAATTTTTTTCTTTTTTATTTTTTTCTTACTATTTAGTTTATGATCTCTTCGAATGACTTTGTCGTGCCGAACAATATAAATTATATTATTATTATTATGGGTAAAACGGAAAATTTCTTTCCTTTTGAACGGATAGACGGTCGCATGGAAGGGGGATGATGGATGGGATTGAGCGCAGAGGATCTAAAACATTAGCATTACACGCATTACGTACGTGATTTTTTTTTTCTCTCGACGATGACTATTGGAAAACGGGGAAGTAAGCCAAAAGCCCGTACATTATAATGACACTGTTTATACAAAAACGTCGGTCGCAATAAAAATTCGATTCGCCTACGCGATGTTACGCGCCTGTAGTACAAGTCTCCGATATCGTGACTGCGGCGGCGACGTTGGAAATTCATTAGAATTCGGCTGAAAAGGAGACAAAGGCGGTCGAGCAATTACATGGGCGGAATTCGGCACCAAAGTTATTATCGTTGTCGTGTGCGAACGTGAGTTGAGAGAGAGAGAAACGGAGTTAAAACGTAAAATATATAGTATGATGGGGGTAGCGTCAGAAAAAGAAGAGCGAGTGAGAAAGACAAATAAGAGCTGGTGGTGGAAAGCGGAAAGGAGAAGAAAAAAACCGAGTTTGGTTATTTTATTGTTATTGATGTTAAGAGGGTTCGTTTTTGTGTGTGTGTGTGTTTTTTTTAAATGTCTCGAACACACGCAACTCTGGGGGCTAAGGACGAATATATCTCAAACTCCTACAGCGGTAAAAAAAAAAAAAAACAAACAAATGGAGAGGGGAAAAGAAAAAGAAAAATGTAAAATTTGTCTACATTTTCGTGGCACTATATCATATCTCTCTACGTTCCATGTTATTATTATTGTTATCATACAGTGACCGTTGCATTCCGGTCGGTTAACCGAACGGGCACTAAAACGACGATTATATTACACGCGTAAATAATATATTTTAACGCAACTCGCGTGTATAGTCGTATTACCGCGGGACGTTTTCGTAAAAATATCCACAATTCAACGGACTTTGCGCTCTAGTTCCCGGCCGTTTTTTCGTTTTTTTCCCGTATTTATTTTTTGTTTTTTTGTTTTTTTTTTTTTGTTTTACGACCCGTTTTATTCGTCGACGACTCGATCCGCTCGCCGGCCGCAGACCGGTGTCTGGCTGGCGTCCGTGTGCCCCTACAATGTCTACGAGTGGATCAGACATAACAGCCGGTCACGAATCCTGGATCTGTATAGATACGAGGAAATTACTGTATATATAAAAAAAAAAAAAAAAATGTGTTCTCGGCGAGTCGATTTTCGAATTTTATCGATTAAAATTAATAAATCGATAAATAGTAAAATTCGCAATTCGAATTTATACGCATATATCAACGGAGAGTCAAGTGTACCGAATATTTTTATTGAAAAACGATTTTCTTTTCAAAAAAAATACTGATGAAAGGTAAAAAATACTTTGAAAACCTCAGTGATAAATCGGTGGGAAGGAAGGGTAGTAAGATTGTTATTCGTCGGAGGTTAAATAATATACTCTTGAAAATAGGCGTGTGCAGTAGGTATCGTGCATATGACCAAATAAGGATGACCTTTATTTTGATTATTTCGAAGGTTCTTGTTTACTTAATGCAGATCTTTTTACACGAAGTGATCTCTGATCGAATTCATTAGATCAACATAAGTTATACATTATAATATTATGATCAACCGTTATATGTTAAAAAAAAGCGGACATACTTCGCACGATGGGTGCACTTCGCACGACGGGTGGTATTCTCTTGACGGGCGTATTAAATTTTAAAGAAACGATAAATCATTTCTTCAGTAAAACGATTCTGAACGAAGAAAGTTAATAATATAAGAAAAAAAGAATGTTCGAAAAAAAAATGCAAAAATTTGAAGTGCCGGGCGGGAATCGAACCCGGTACTGTCACGTTCAAAGCCCGGATCGTTTCCACTCGGCCACAAACATTATTTGATCTTGTAGGTGAAATAGTAGGTATTTAATATAATAACCGAAAAT